>JAHHZJ010010373.1:0-20269 GCA_021437245.1 Aegilops speltoides
AAATTTGGATAGCGGGGAATCGGGTCTCAAAGGCGAGGGTAAAACATAATTGACAAAGAAAAAGGTTAGTGTTGGTTTTTGAATCTGGGAGTTCGAGAATTTTGGGGGAAGTATTGGGCCTTATTGGGCCCTAAAAGGGGGCTGCCTGGGCAGGCCCTTCCCTAGTCCGGTGGACTGGGGGAGGGAAACCTTTCCTTTCCTTCTCTTTCCCTTTAGTCTCCTACTTAATACATGGAAGGTCTCCTAGTTGGACTAGGAAAGGGAATCCTACTCGGTGGGAGTAGGACTCCCAGGCCCATAGTGAGGAGCCCTCCCTCCTCCTCTCCTTTATACCGGGGGGCACCCCAAACACAAGTTGATCTCGGTCGTTCCGCCGTGTCGTGCCCCACCATATTCCTTCCGGTCATATCGTCCAGCTTAAGCGAACCTTGGGTAGAACATCATCATCGTCCTGCGGCGTCTTGTGGAACTCATCTCGGGCCTTTTGGATGGGGGGCGGAGATCGTCATCGAGCTGAGCGTGTCTTGTCGGAGGCTCGATGTTGGTGCTTGGATCGGTCGGATCGTGAAGGTAACTACATCAACGCGTTGTGCTGCGCTTCCGCTTCGGTCTCCAGTGCGTGGGCGAACCTCCCCCTCTTATTGCTATATCATCAATGATCTTGCGTGTGCGTGGAATTTTTTGAAATTACTCGTTTCCCCAGATGGAGAGCCTAGGTTTTATCGTTGATGTTATATGCGAGTAGAACACAAGTGAGTTGTGGGCGATATAAGTCATCGCCTACCACATGTCATACTTTGGTTCAGCGGTATTGTTAGATGAACCGGACCGACATTCGCGTCCCTAGGGGTTTCCCGTTCCTTTCGTGCTTAAAGGTGGTGGGGGTGTCTCTCTCACTTTAGTTGAACAGGGTGTGGCCCCGGTCCTTGTGAAGGTTAAAACAGTCTATTTGACAAACTATCGTTGTGGTTTTGATCGTGGTGGGTTCTTGCTAAGCCCGAGCCCCGTAAAATTTGCAACAAAAAGTAGAGGGCTTAACTTGTTTTGCGGGGCATGTTGTGATGTGATATGGTCAAGGGTGATGCTATATTTTATTGTATGAGATGATCATGTTTTGTAACGAATTACGGCAAGGAGGCCATTGGTTGGCTTTATTATGAAATGCAAATGCTGTAATTGCTTTACTTTATCACTAAGCGGTAGCGATATCGTAAAGCAATAGATGGGTGCGACAACGATCTACGATGGAGATCAAGGTGTTGGGATGGGATCCATTCGAGATGGAATCCGCACAAGATGATGATGGTCATATCACCTTATATTGATTGCATGTGATGTTTATCCTTTATGCATCTTATCTTGCTTTGTTTGATGGTAGCATTTTAAGATGATCTCTCACTAATTATCAAGAAGTGTTCTCCTGAGTATGCACCGTTGAAAGTTCTTCGTCTTGGAACCCGTGATGATCGGGTGGATAGGCTCTTTCAAATACAACGGTGCAAAAAGTTGCACGCGGAATACTCGAGTTATACTTGGGAGCCTAGCATATCTGAGATATGGCCTCGGAACCGGAGCCGAAAGGTCGGCGTGAATCATATAGTAGATTGATCAACATAGAGATGTTCACCATTGAAACTACTCCATCTCCGTGATGGGACATGGTTTAGTTGATTTGGATCACGTGATCACTTAGATGACTAGAGATGTCTCTAAGTGGGAGTTCTTAATAATATGATTAATTGAACTTTAATTTATCATGAACTTAGTCTGGTAGTATTTGCAAATTATATTGTAGATCAATAGCTCGGTTGTTGCTTTCATATGTTTATTTTGATATGTTCCTAGAAAACGTGTTGAAAAAATGTTAGTAGCAATGTTGGTTGATCCGTTCGAGTTAATCCTCATTCTTTGCAAGAATTATGTCCTTGATACGCTGGTAGGGACCTATTGCAAGGGATGTAGGCGTTATGAGCGTTTGGCTAGCTCAATATGATGACTACTTGATAGTTTAGTGCACCATGTACGGCTTAGAATCGGGACTTCAAAGGCGTTTTGAGCGTCATGGACCATATGAGATGTTCGAGGTTGAAGTTAATATTTCAAGCAAATACCCGAGTTGAGAGATAGAAGTCTCCAACAAGTTCTATAGCTAAAAGATGGGGAGAATCGCTCAACTAGTGAGCATGGCTCGTTATGCGGTACTTTAATCGCTTGAATCAAGTGGGAGTTAATCTTCCGATAAGATAGTGATTGGAATTCTCTAGTCACCATCACTAAGTTACTAGAACTTCATGATGAACTATAGTATGCAAGGGATGGGCGATTCCCAAGCTCTTCGTGATTTGAAATCACGAAGGTAGAAATCAAAAAAGAGCATCAAGTGTTGATGGTTAACAAGATCACTAGTTTCAAGAAAGGGCAAAAGGAAAAGGGAACTTCAAGTAGAATGACAAGCAAGTTGTCACTCCCGTGAAGAAGACCAAAGCTGGACCAAAGCTTGCGAGTGCTTACTCAAAAAATGGTCCGGGCAAAGCCCGAATTTGGTGGTGAAGGATGGGTGGGGATTTTGATATCTGAGTTATTGATGTGTCCTTACTAGTGTTATAGTAGCCCCAGTATTTGATACTTGTTAGGTTGCTAAAATTTAGTAACTCGAAGCAGGATTCTGATAGAGACTAGTTGAAGGAAGTGGGATGAGTGTTGGAAGTAGTTCCAAGATTGATATGATCATCCCCCTCCTATACTTGGGATTTGTTTGAACCTAAATAAGTGTTATTTGGTGTTTGCGTTGAGCATAAATATGATTTGATCATGTTTATTGCAATCGTTATTCATTTAAAATCGGAGAATAATTGTTGTTTTTACATGAATAAAACCTTTAAGGTCATACACCCAATGAAAATAGTTTATTGATCTCGATCATAGTGATACATATTCATAATATTGATGCCAAAAGATGCAAAGTTAATAATGATAGTGCAACTTATTTGTGGTTTGTTTGGGTCATATCGATTAAGCCATGAAAAAACTCCATAAAGATGGATTTTGGAATCACTTGGTTATGAATCATTTGATGCTTCGAACCGTGCCTTTGGGAAGATGACTAAAACTCCATTCTTGAACAATGGACAGCAACAAACTTGTTGGAAATAATACATCTTGATGTATGCGGAACCAATTATTAAGGCTCGTGGTGGATATCGTTATTTTGACCTTCACAGATGATTTGAGCGGATATGGGTATATCTACTTGATGAAACATAAGTCGAAATAGTTGAAAGGTTCAAAAATTTTAGAGTGAAGTGGAAAATCATCGTAACAAAAAAAAAGTTTACGTGATCGTCGGGAATATTAAGTTCTGAGTTTGGTCTTCAATTAAAACAATGTGGAATAGTTTCAAGCTCCAACGGAACACCACAACGTTATGGTGTGTTGAGCGTCGTAACCGCACTTTATTTGATATGGTGCGATCTATGATTCTCTTTGTTTACCACTATCGTTTTGGGGTTATGCATTAGAACAAGCATTCACGTTTAAAATAGGGCACCATCTAAATCCGTTGAGGGACACCGTATGAACTATGGTTTGGATAAACCTAAGTTTTTTTCTTAAGGTTTGGGGCTGCGATGCTTATGTGAAAAAGTTTCATCTGATAAGCTCAAACCCTCGGAGTCGTCTTCATAGAATACCCAAAGAACTGGGTACACCTTCTATCCGCAGATCCAAAAAATTATTCGTTGCTAAGATGGATCCTTTCTAGAAGAAGTTTCTCTCGAAAGAAGTGAGTGGGAGGAAAGTAGAACTTGATGATAATTGTACCTTCTCCCTTATTGGAAAGTAGTTCATCAAATCAGTTCGATGATTCCTACACCAATTAGTGAGGAAGTTAATGATGATGATCATGAAACTTGATCAAGTTTTGCCCTAACCTCGTGGTCTTCGGTAAGATCCGCCAGTGGTATGGTAATCCTAACGAAAGTCATGTTACTAGACCATGATAAACCTCGAACTATGAGGAAGCGATGATGAGCCGATTCATAAAATGGTGGAGATGAAATCTAAGATAGGATCCATGTATGAGAACAAAGTGTAGACTTTGGTGGAGTTGCCCGATGATCGGCAAGCCATATTGTATAAATGGATCTTCAAGAGGAAAGGGCCATAGTAGTGTTACTATCTACCAAGCTCGACTTGTTGGAAAGGTTTTCAACAAGTTCAAGGTGTTGAATCGATGAGATTTTCTCCTCGTATCAATGTTAAATCTGGAATCATGTTAGCAATTGCCACATTTTATGAAATCGGCAAATGGATGTCAAAACTGCATTCCTTAATGGATTTATTAAAGAAGAGTTGTATATGATGCAACGAAAGGTTTTGTCAATCCTAAAGGTGCTAACAAAATGTGCAAGCTCCGGATCCATCTATGGATGGTGCAAGCATCTGGAGTTGGAATATCGCTTTGATAAGTTGATCAAAGCATATAGTTTTATATGGACTTACGATGAACTGTATTTACAATAAAGTGAGTGGGAGCACTCGCCTTTCGATTAGTATATGTGGTGACATATTGTTGATCGAAATGATGTGAAATTTACCAAAGCATAAAGGGTGTTTTAAAGGAGTTCTTTAAAAAGAAAAGACCGGACCTCGTAAAAGCTACTTACATATTGAGCATCAAGATCTATTGAGATAGATCAAGGCGCGATAAGATTTTCAATGAGTACATACCTTGGCAAGATTTTGAAATAGTTCAAAATGGAGCATCAAAGAAAGAGTTCTTGGTGTTGCAAAGGTATTGTAAATAATTTGTCAGATGTCCTATATGAGGACTTAGTCGTGGAGCCATCGCTTGGGTTTACTTTAGGGGTTAAACGGACACAAAGACCGAGGGTTTATACTAGTTGGCCCCGATGAAGGTAAAAGCCTCGTCTGTTGTGATGGAATTGATGTAGTCTCGATGGCAGGAGCAAATAAACCGCTACTCATTTGTTTCTTTTCCTTGGGGTGGTCCTTATATACAGTGGCGCTTTCGGTTTAGAATCCCAAGGTTCATACTGTATCCCGATTGGTATCTCTCTATTCTAACACAATACAAGTCATACATCGGGCTAGTCACGGTTTAAACCGACTATGGGCCTTGGGCCTTTTCGCTTCACCTCTAGCGAGCTAATCCGGCCCAATCCTCGCGGTTTACACCTAGTGGTAATTCCCAACATTAGGCCCCAGTTGATTTGCTGGTTCATGTCGATCCTTGATAAAACCTGCATCTCGGATATCTTCTTGTGTAGTAGATCCCTGGTCATCATTTAAACCGGCATGACATCATCGCTCCGGATTTAAACCCGGCACGTCATCTTGAAGCTTATCTTTTATAGCGCTTTTTAATGAAATTCCGGATTCCGCGTTTGACCTAGTTTTCTTGCCAAAATAAGACCGAAGGGTCATTGGTTTCTCCTTGCCCTCTTGTCTTCTTCCTTGCGCCCTTTGCCTCCGGGCTCTAAATGCCCGACCTTTGCTTCGTCGATGGCCTGCATCAACCTGTTCGGACGAAATCGGGACCTTCGCATTCTCCTTTCCTTCGGTAAATCCTTATCCTTTGTTTAATCTTTCATCATCTTTAGATCTTTCTGGGTTCAAGCAGTCCGTGTTCTT
The DNA here is from genome assembly GCA_021437245.1 of Aegilops speltoides. NCBI lineage: Eukaryota > Viridiplantae > Streptophyta > Magnoliopsida > Poales > Poaceae > Aegilops > Aegilops speltoides. Next base: position 5,653 of record JAHHZJ010010373.1, read on the forward strand.
CATATGCTTTCACCTTTCTATCCTCTGGCGGTTATGATCCCTTTTTGTACTAACGAAGATTGCGCTCTCTGCGCCTTCTCATTTAAATCCTAGCTCTCTCACATAACATATGCATACCTTATGGTGCTTTCTGCTTCTTCTTTACTTTCATGGCGCCTTTCCTTTTCGAAAACTCACGTTTGATCCATGATAAACATGAACTCTTGTGAAACTTGTTTTCGATTTCCTCTGAAGCGAAGGGGTTTAACTCACCATAAAAGCGGGAAAAAATTGCTAAACCGGCCTCGGCACACCATTAGCCCTTGTTGAACCGAATATATATCGACACCATCGTAGGCTGGTTCATCGGATCATCTTCGGTTTGTCATATCTTGGATCAATTACTCTGTAATGAGTATTTTCTCAAAAGGTTTTCTCCTTGAGACCTCATGATGGCCAAATGTCGAGTGCAAGCGGTCCCTTCCGCGTCTGAGGCAAAGGGAAAGAAACTAGTGTCCATTGGCGCTTTGGATAGCAAAAACACCATCCATTGGAGGTTCGGTGAGAATGTCCTCCTCCTCGGGAAGGGAAGTCATAGTTTTTGAATCACTTATTCGGGTTTCAAACCTGGGTCAAAGTTCTCGGGGCGTAATGGCCAACTTTCCCCCCAAGATATCGGCCCCAATTATTACCAACTTGTCATTTTCAAGTCTTTGTCAAAGCTTATCGCAAGAAGGGCCTTCATGAGTTATTGGGATCTTTTCCCCTAAACGCCCGGGAATTCACCGATGGCCCCAATCTTGGTTGGGGTATGGCTATCGAAGGAAAGAGATAACTTATCCCCATGTGGCTCCTCTCACCCCAAAAATGGAATGCAACTTGGTTCTCTGCGGAGACACCTCCGAAGGTGAAAATCCTTTACGTTTCCGCCCAGGCGGCTAAACCACATCCCCTTTCATACGATTGACCCAAAAAGAAAGTAGATCGCTCCCCCTGTCCAAGCTCCGGGCCTTTATGGCAGCGGTTTTTGGAATCGATCCCGTTCTGGTTATCTTGAAACTTGCCTTTGGCCGTTGGTTTGATGTGATATCGGCGTGTCGACGACCCCTGACACACCAAATTAGAATTGTCTAAAGGCGAATTCTGATTGATGAGGAAAATTGAGCGAAGGGCACCTCTCCCAAACCCGGCTCCTTCGCACCCTCAACACTCCTCTGCGGTAAGCTCTGATTGTGCCATCATTAATTTTTTATTACTTTCATTTGCAATTCTCAATTATTTCCGATCGGTGATGATCCATTGGGCAAAAACCCAAAGACAAAGCGGACAAGTGGGCGGCAAAACCGGCCCAAAAGTTGTCAAAGCCGCTCATAAGAAAAACCCGGCCTCGATCCCCATCGATGACGATGTGGGTAATCCGAACTTGACTCTCTTGGCTTGTTTTTACCGTCTTATTGATGGCGATGCTTGTCGGGGATGGCCTGAAGCCCGGAAATTTGGATTTGCGAAACCATTCTTTCTTCGATTCAACAAGCACCTTCCCCAAAATTCCCCGGGCAACGGAAAGTTAACTTTTCTCCCTCTTGCTCACTTGGATCCCAAACTTCTTATGAAAGCCAGCGCCAGGCCCGCCGCCCCCCGGGTGGGCCGGTTATTACTTGGGTTTGAACACGGCCGCGCCGCAGGTTTCAACCATTTTATTACCTTGAATTCCAGCGGGTTTATTCCGTCAACCTCTTAATTCAAACTCCGATTTGGGTCCCTCCATTCATCCTCTGGCGATAAATGACCACTCAACTCCGCCCGAAGATAGTGTCGGGTAAGCCATCATGACCACATACTTGTCAATTTCTTACGTAATGTCGTGTCTTATTTACTTTTCTTGAGACCAAAACCCAAAAAGTGTTGGAAAAAACCCGAAAGCTGCCACCTCCGATCATGGCGCCGGATCATGACAATGTTGCTTTGAAGATATTAGAACAATCCCGGTTCAAGAAAATGTGACTCGGAGGAGGCCTCTGAATGCTTAATGCTTGATCCTCCTGCGACACCATCGATCGAAAAACCTCATAGTCCCAAAACCCTTTCTGCTTTCGTCCGAATCAAAAACTGGGCGTGGTAATTCTTTGGAATAGGCCACTTAAAGGGCTTGCTACCTTAACCCCACCTTTGTGAAAGAGGACTGCGCTTTTGAAAAGGAAAATGGAATGTAAGTGGAAACATATGCCTATAGACCTTCATTGGATACTTAAAGGCACTTGGTGACTATGAAAGGGGCGGTGGCGATGAGAGACAAGTTTGAGTCGCTCCTTTCTTAAATATCGGTATAGTAATCCTCATAGCCCCCCAAGGGCGGTTGCAATCTGTGATCAAGCGGCACTTTGATAATTCTCGATGGTTTGCAATTTTCCTCATAACCACCAAGGCGGTTTATGTATGCAAACCTAAAGGTATTCCAAAACTGGTCAATTTTGTAGTAAATAAACACCATTAGCCCCAAGTCGGGTTAAATCGTGTATTGAACTTGGGACTTTCCATGTATAGTTAAGAAAAAAATTGAAGGTACATTAGCCCCAAGTGTCAAGCATATAACGATGTTGTGTGGTTGAGACTTGCACTAATTTGGGTGATGATGCTATGAACATGCGGTGATGTGGCGATCAAGGATGAGGATTGCGAATTCAGGCGTTTGGGAGACCCAAGGGGCAGACAAGGCCAAGAAAAAGGACAATTGCTCGCTCTTTGTAGAAAAGCGAAGGACAAAATGAAGAAGACGGCATGCAGGCCCTTTGAAAACCAACTTGCTCAAGCGGGCGGAAAATCGGCGCCCTTAAACCGGTGGTAGATGATCGGGGGAGCGGGTGCATTCTTTGGGGCACCATCTTGATCGCTCCGAAATAAGTGTAATTTACTTCATCTCCGGCCTCGGTTTAAAACTCCTGTTTATAAATCAGGCCCCGTTGAGCACTTGGGAATGGCGTGCGGAAGAAACTAAAAGCTGTGTACACCTTAGTGAACAGCTCTATGGGAAGCGTGTGATTACCACAATGTCACACAACAACCGGGGTCCTTGATCCGACACCTTGAAGGCTATCCATCCTACCTTCCGGATTGAGGAGGTAAAGAAGTCGGTTTGCCGACCGGAGCCATCAATGCCTGATCGGGCCAAAGCGGGTCGGGTTTTGATCCGATGGAAGCAGCTCGGGGCTATCGGTGTGAAGGAAGATGGCTCGGACTTTAATGAAGAGGACTTGCGTGCAATAAACCGTCCGTGCCCGCTTTTCAATTGGCGGAAGAAGCCGATTTGGAGCACTATCAAGCCCAATACAATGGTCGGAACAAGCGTGTGTCGCTCCAACTTTTGGCGGAAAATTTAATCCCTCAATCCGAAGCCACCGCTCCCGACTGAACCGTCACTTTGATTCATGAAGAAGCTGTTTTCAAGCGGTGATGGGTCGGCCCGGACTTTGGATTTCCGCCAATGGGTAGAAGAGGATCTTTGGCGGGGACGAAAAACGATCTTGAACCGGTGGCAGTTTAGAAAACAATGATCATTTGGGCCTGCGTTGCCTTGTAATAGTTTAGCTAAACTTTTTGCTGGTATGCCGTGCATCAGTGAACTTTGTTTGATTGGTTCTGCAATCAAAAGATAAAACGGGGTGAGACCGGCGTTATGGCATCAACATGTCTTTATGTATTGAAAATTTAATGAGTTTTGATACAAATACCTGCCATATCTGGGCATAAAGCTGGTGTAACCAATCTTGAAGGGGCTTTCTTGTTAAAACCATAACCGTCTTGGGAGGATAACCTCCATATAAGGCGTCTTTGAATGAGCACTAGCCCCAAGTTTTTCCATAAAGATGAACGGAAAAATTGGTAAACCGGAAAAAAAAATGAAAACTTTGGATAATACCGGATGTCCTATCGACTTTTCTTGATGGCCAAACCGAAAAAATATTCATTATGTTGGAAACACAACAAAATCAAATACCAAATATGGCAACAAAGGTAACTCTTTGTAAAAAAGGGGAGGGTGGATGGCATTACCATGGTCGGATGCTACAAGCCCCGAAGGTGTAGCGATGGTGCTAGTGGGGGTCCCCAAAAGACTTTCCCCGTGGGTGACATTGGTTCGGGTTGAAAGCCCCAAATCGTGGCCTATAGACCAAGGGTGGGTTCGGGCGTGACCGTGTCCCCAAATGATCTAGTGGCTTTCGCCTATCAAGAGGTGTATTGGTTGGGATCGACCAAGCCCCAAATGATAAATATAATTGTCAAGGGTACCGAGCGCTTTGAAAAACAAACACTCGTGTAACCACGCATGAAAAGAAAAAAGACCCGCTTTGGTGAGGCCTGGTTTTATTATATCGAAGATAATATATACATTGTCATGTTATGTAATAAAAACCGATGACTCATGTGTAATGGTCGAAGATGAGCTATATTCCGCGGCTTTGGTCTCCTCCTCGATGTCGTGAGTCTTCGCTCTCGAATATCAACGGATAATAAGGCCGTTTGCGATTCTTCCGGACCACAAAGGGCCCTTCCCAAGGTGGGATAATTGTGCATTCTGCGGTCTTGGATGAGGCCGTTACCTCGCCTTCTGAAGGCCTGGTTTTATCCGGGGTGTGATAGCGAAGGTCTTCGGTAAATTCTTTTGGGCGGCTGCCATATCACGCTCCCTCGGCGAGTCCAGCGTCTGTCGGCCCGCTTCATTGTCCGGGTTTCAACATAAGCGCTACGGGGAGTCGTGCGAATATCAGGGAACGCTTCGCTCCAAAACCATGAAAAAAGCGTGTAACCCATGAGCGGTTTGGCGTATATTGATACTCCATACCCGTGGGCTCTTCAACCCCCCGTCCTTTGTAATGGGACGAAGTCGGCGGTTTGATGCCTCCAAATTTCTGATTAACGCCTCTGCCCGTTGGTGAAAGTGCGCCAGCGGATCGTCAAGGGATATGCTTTCGCGTTCACAAATTCTTTCATAGCTCCTTGGACGATTGGTGCCATTATCGGTGATAATCTTGTGTGGAAAGCCAAACCGGAAAATCACCTTTTGATGAACTGCCATTGCGCATCACCTTCGGGGCTCGCTTCAATCCACTTGTAAATTTGTCCCCTGCCACCAAGATGGGTCTTCTTATCTTTGGATCTCTTAAAAGGCCGACCATATCCAACCCGTCAAACGGCCATGTTATCGGGATCATCCTCAACTCCTTGCGGTATATGGGCACCTGGAAAATTTCGACACCCATCGCGATGTTGACCAAATCCCGCATCGGCGGCCGTTAACCAGAGAATCCATCGGAATGCCTTGGGGACTTTGAACGGCATGGTGCCATAATCCCTTCATGGATTTCTCGTAAATTGCCACCTTCCTCGGGAAACACGCGTTGAAAGCATACGGCTGCGATGATGCAACTCACCATTGATAATCGTCATGGACTTGGGCGGGGTTACCTGCCGGGGAACCTCATCGTCCAATTCTCCTCGAGTCATATCCCAAGAAAGGCACCGTCAATCCGGAATGCGTGTAATTGCTAAAGGGGCCTCCGGGTTTTGCCAAATCCGCTTCACGGGGTGAACCAGCGGTTTGTGCAAGATGTCGAGGGACATTGGGGAACGGTTTCTGGCGAGAACCCCCCTTAGCGTGCCCCGTTCTTCGGCGATCCATGATCTTTGATATCCTTGAAGCACCTGCAATATTATCCACCTCTCGTCGATATGCAGCCATGAGGGGTCCTTAGAATCCCAAGTGCGGATACTTGCTGCGCCAGGTCGGTCCAAAACACTTGACCGGCTCAAGTTCATTTCCTTAGCCATCCGGAGACCATGGAGTAAAGCCTTCTCCTGCATTATTAGTACAAGGAACATTAGGCGGAAGCGTAACAAAACTTATCACCTCGTGGGGAAGTTAAACCGACTCGCCCGAGCCTTCAAGCCTGGACCCCCGAAGTGAATAGTCCGTATATATGATCGGCTTCTCCTCGGTGCTTGTAACTCCGTCCAATCATTAATAAGTCAACAAGCGCTTGTGATTTTTGCCGTCGTGGCATATATTTGAGCCGCCCAATATGCCCATTTTGCAATCCGCGATCGCCTCCGGTTTTGTATGATATCACCCAAGGGCTGAACTAACCACTATAATAGGATGCCCTTGGAAATATTGTTTTTTGGCCATAAAAACACCATAGACTTACGCCAACGGATACCTCTTTTGGATCAATAAGTACCTCACGAATAATAAACCGGCCGTTGCGGGATATTCCTTTCTGCCTCCTTCGCTCGACCACAATTCGCTCCGCTCGCGCATGGCGCCACATATAAGAACAACGGTTCGTTGTCATGGGCTCGGGCGGCGGTTAAATGCCGCTTTAGGTCCTCGGCTTTCGCATTTGGACTCGAAGAGATCTGTCTTCCTCCATCTGGTATAAAGGAATAGCCTTCTCTCCTTAAATTAAGGGCTCGGGCCAAATCCGCACATAGCGTTGACGTCGTTGATACACTTTGGTTTAGCCAAGGAGGTGATCGTAATTTTTCTCGGTTGGCCGATTCCTCTGTTGGACACGGGAACCCCAATAGCTTGCGGGGACACAAAAACACACTTGGGGATTAAGCATCATCTTATAAACGGGTTGTCGAAGGTCTCCTTCAAATCGTCCCCCGTCTCATACTCTTGATTTCACCACAATGTCATCCACATAGGCATGCACATTCGCTCTTGTTAAACAATTCCCACTCGTGGCTTGGGCCTCTTTGGGAAAGGCATAGATACATAGGAAGGCTCCAAAGGGAGTTATAAGGCCGTTTTCTCCCGGTCATTTGCCATCTTGATTTGATGATATCCAGTCGCGTCCAGAAACAACGCTCACTCTGGCATCGATAATCGATCAATGCGGGGAGAGCAAAAGGATCCCGGGACAAGCTCTTTAAGATCGTGTAGTCACACATCGCGGTCGTTTTCTTAAGGACTAGCCGGATTAGCGAGCCACTCTGGATGAAACACCTCGATGATAAAACCGGTGCGGGCTTTGGCACTTCTTCTCAATGGCCTTGCGCCTTTCCTCATAAACCCGGAACTGTTTCACGGTTTATACTTAGGATCCACATTAAGTGTGTGCTCGGCGAGTTCCTCGGTACACGGCATGTCGGAAGGCTTCCATGCAAAAATGTCGGTTCTCACGGATGAACTTCGATGGCGCCTTCCTATTTGGGATCGAGTTGGATGGTGTTGCTTAGATGAATACTTTGGTACAAAGTCAACAAGCTTGGTTTACCCCGATTTGAATTCAATCGACTCATGCTCCGTGTGGCTTCTTGGAGGGTCATATCCGGGATCAACATTATCCTTATAGAACTTCCTCTCTGTACCAGACCCTGCTTAATTGCATCTCCTTCCTCACATTCCAGGACTTCGGGACTTGTCCCGTTATTGTTCCTTTGTCCCATTTTAAGCTGCAAGTAGATATAACAATCGCGCCATGAACTTGGCATAAGCGGCCGCCCAACGGGGCATGAATGGGCTCGAATCTTTACCACTTCAAAGGTTAGCTTTTAGGACCGAGAATCATGCTGTCTCAAAACCACATCAAGGTTATCTTGCCAATGGGATAAGCGATTTGCCGTACTACACCATGGAACACCGTGTTGGGCGATGCGAGATCTTTATCTGAGACCCATGCGGCGGAAAGTGTCATAATACAATATATTGATCTTTCCTCCATCCATAAGCACCTTAGTAAACTTATAGCCCCCAACGGGGTCCACCACCAAAAGCCGGTGACCGGATTATCAACGGGGATGGTCCTCTACCTCCATATGATTTTAGACCAGCGTAAATACGTGGCACGCGGTTCAACAAATTCTTGCCGTTTGTGAAGCTTCCTATCCGCTTTCCAAACTGGTTGTGAAAAATGATATTGCCGCCGTTCAATGCTTTGGTGGCTCGATGCACTCTTTTGCTTTCTTTGGCTACCTTGATGTTCGGTTGTTGAAATTGCTCTGGTTGTGCCTTGAACGGAAGCTCCGTCTTGACCCGGCCCATAAAAGGAAGAAACGCCACTGATCCTTGATCATATCGGAAGCATCGAGTTTTGAGGCTTGCAAATGAAGTCCTTCCAAAGATGATTGATGGGTTTTCTTTGTCCGTGTTTGGGGCGGGGCTGTTCACAAGTAATTCAAGCAGTTGCACCACATTTGGACCCGATTAGCTTTGCCTCCGCGCGGGCCTTTGTCCTGCGCATTAGTGTTCTCAAAATCATCGATTGCGCTTGGATTTCCATGACTGCGGTTTGACATTTCTTTGCTTGGGTTGCCATTCTTCTTTCCTTCCCGCCCGTCATCATCTACCTCGGGATCCTTTCTTTTCGATCGGCATATTTCCCGCGGTCATGAGGTTCTGTATCATTGAGAACCGCTTATCGGACGTTTGAGGCTCAAACCGTGATTGCTTTCTAAGCGTGATGATGCGTCGGCGTTGATCGGTCGGAAGAATGTAAAATCTCGATACAGCGTAAGCAGGTTGTGGACTCCCCTTCTTCTGAGCATAAACGCCAAGTCCTATAGACTTGGCTGTTTACATGTATCTTTGAAATGCGGATAAAGGGGCCTCGGCCCATGGCTGTCGAATTGGCGGGGCCTTTTCAACCGAAATGGGGTGCCCTCCATCATCATGGTGAAGTACTTTGCACACTTCATCAACGTCAAGCATCTCCATGGCCATCTCGTAACTCTCAACCCGCCTCGGGGATAAATCTGCGGTGTAATTCGGCACCTTCGGGCCCAAATCCTTTCACCGTTCGCATGGGAGAACAGGCACTCCCCGGAGGACTCTGGCCTGTGAAGGTAGGCGAACGGCGTGTCTTTGAACCGCCTCACCTGCTTTGCCAACTCGGCCTCCCTGCAGCCGGGCCGATCTACCACCTCTGAGCATTCTGGCGCTGCCTTCGGGTTGTTGCCTCGGGCGCTTCTCGGTCAGCGTTACACGGGGCGGTTCATCCATCGCCCTCCCTTTGCTCCCGGGCGGGGTGTGGAGGTGAATCCGATGGCGGCTATATGAATATGCTTCTTTGGGTTAGTGCAGTCGGCTCCTTAACCGGGTGTCTCAATTGCTTGTGGGGAATCTCCTTATTTGGGATTGCCTCTTCGCCCCTTCAAGGTTGTCCATAGGGTTAAAGTAATGCCGGGCGTCTGTATCAGCGGAGGCATCCCGTATTCTTGAGGCTCCATCTGGGTGGCTGGACCGTCGCTCTGCTCTGGCGCTTGATCCGGTTTACCTCCTGTCTTTGGGCGGGTTCTTTGGGTCCTCCGGGTGTGAAAAAGGTTTCTAGGGTCAAATCCGGATGGCGGGCGTCGTTTGCCTTAACACCTCTGCGGCGCCTGGTGAGCATGAGTCAAGCTTGCGCATCTGCGGCCCCTGGGCCATCGCTCCTTTTCCGCTAGATCCTTTGGCTGCGGTCTGCTCTCTCACCTTGCAATCTGCATTATGAGCCTCTTGATCTGGGATTATCCTCCGCCATGGCCTGCGGTATCAACAGATCGAAAAACTTGAACGGCGGGCCTTAACCTCCCCCTGCCCCTTGACCGGAAAATTTCTTTGCGGTCGGCGAAAGGTTTGCGACCTGCTCGGCCATGAATCGCCGATCGGTTCAGCGGCAAAGGGTCGGAATCTTGTCACCGTCGGAAACCCGATCATACCATCCTGCGGTGGTAAATGACTCTTCTCTCGGAAGGGAATAAGCGCGGTCTCGCTCCGTACTCGAACCCATCATACTCCCTCCATGGGTAACTCCGGGAACGTGCCTTGCGGCGGTTTAGCGGGCTGGTTCTTGTTGGCCGTTGGCAATTGGTGGTCGGCTCGGGCCCTCGATCTTGCCGATGAACGTTATGCGAAGGGACCCGGTATCCATACTCAATTAATGGCCTCGGGACCCCATCGGTATTTCCGATGTAGATCTCCCGCGACTCTTAGTCATCCGGCCCGGTAGCCGAGTCCTTTAGCTTGCCCTCCAAGATCGCCAAACCATCGTCGATAGCCCACGGTGGCGCCATCTCGTGGTTTGTCACGGCGGATGTCCTAAATTGGGACTTAGTCGTGGAGCCATCGCTACGGGTTTACTTGTAGGGGTTAAAGCGGACACAAAGACACGGGTTTATACTAGTTCGGCCCCGATGAAGGTAAAAACCTCGTCTGGTTGTGATGGAATTGATGTAGTCTCGATGGCTAGGGAGCAAATAAGCCGCCTAGGCTCATGTTGTTGTCATCTTGAACACTTGAATGGTCCCCTTTATACAGTGGCCTTGGTGGTTTGGAGAATCCCAACGGTTCATTCGTATCGGTTGGTATCTCTCTATTCTAACTTACAATACAAGTCATACATCAGGGGCTACCGGTTAAACCGACTATAGGCCTTGGGCCTTTTCGCTACCCTCGGGCTAATCCGGCCCAATCCTCCGCGGTTTACACCTAGTGGTAATATCCCCAGGTTGAAATTGAGTAAGACTCAAATCCCGACCCAAGAGAAAATAGAAAGAGAATGAAAAGTCATTCCTATGCCTCGTCATAGGTTCTATAAAGTATGCTATGCTATGTACCGGACCTATTGTATACCTTGCTCTGAATTTGGCAAGTACAATAGTGATCAAAGGTAGATCCTGGACATTGGTCAAATATCCTTAGTAAGGACTAAGGAGATGTTTCTCGATTATGGAGGTGATAAAAGAGTTTGTTGTAAAAGTTACATGGTTGAAACTTTTACCTGATCCAATGACTCTAAGTCTCCTTTCATACATATTGAAAGTGGGAGCAATTAGCTAGAGTAGCTCGTGCGAGCATTGTGGACATAAAATATTTGCAAAATACATATGGCTCGAATGTGAGACCCATTGACTAAGCTTCTCTCCGGCAAAACATGATCACACCTTGGTACTCTTTGGGCGTTAATCACATAGCGATGTGAACTAGATTAATTGACTCTAGTAAACCCTTTGGATGTTGGTCACATGATGATGTGAACTATGGGTGTTAATCATATCTGATATGAATATTTGGGTTAAATCACATGGCGATGTGGACTAGATTATTGACTCTAGTGCAAGTGGGACTGAAAAATATGCCCTAAGGCAATAATAAAGTTATTATTTATTTCCTTATTTCATGATAAATGTTTATTATTCATGCTAAATTGTATTTAGGAAACATAATACATGTGTGAATACATAGACAAACATAGTGTCACTAGTATGCCTCTACTTGACTAGCTCGTTTATTAGAGATGGTTATGTTTCCTAGCCATGGACAAAAGTTGTCATTTGATTAGCGGGATCACATCATTAGGAGAATGATGTGATTGACAAACCCATTCCGTTAGCTTAGCACTTGATCGTTTAGTATGTTGCTATTGCTTTCTTCATGACTTATACATGTTCGTAACTATGAATTATGCAACCCGTTTACGGAGGAACACTTTGGGTACTACCAAGCGTCCGGGTAAGGGGGTGATTATAAAGGATACGGGTGTCTCAAGGTACATGTTGAGTTAGGCGTATTTGAGATTAGGTTTTGTCACTCACGATTGTCGGAGGGTATCTCTGGGCCCTCTAATGCACATCATTATAAGCCTTGCAAGCAATGTGACCAATAGGTTAGTTCGGGATGATGCATTACGAGCGAGTAAAGAACTTGCGATGGCGAGATTGAACTAGGTATTGGATACGCGATCGAATCTCGGGCAAATAACTCACCATGACAAAGGGAACAACGTATGTTTTATCGGTTTGAGATAAAGATCTTAAGTAGAATATGAGCCAATATGGGCATCCGTTCCCTATTGGTTATTGCGGAGGCGTGTCTCGGTCATGTCTTGTTCTCGAAGTAAATCCCCGCAAGGTTTGATAGCGGTTATATTATGAGTTTATGAGTTTTGATGTCCGAAGGAGTTGATCCGGATGAGATGGGGACATGACAAGGGTCTCGAAATGGTCGAGGCGTAAAGATCGATATATTGGACTATATTCGGAGTTTGGAAAGGTTAAGTGATTGGGTTATTTTGAATCGGAGGTTCAAATTCCTTGGGAGAAGTATTGGGCCTTATTGTGCCCTGCGGAAGAGGGGCTGCCTAGGGCGGGTGCGCTGCCTAGTCTTGGACTAGGGGAGGGCCACCCCCCCTTCCTTTCCTTCTCTCTTCCCCTTCTAGTCTCCTACTTAATACATGGAAGGTCTCCTAGTTGGACTAGGAAAGGGAATCCTACTCGGTGGGATAGGACTCCCAGGCCCATAGTAGAGGGCGGCCCTCCTCCTCCTCCCTTTATATCTGGGGTGGGGGCACCCCATAGACACACAAGTTGATCTCGGATGTTCCTTGATGGTGTCGATGCCCTTCCACCATATTCCACCTAGGTCATATCGTCGCGGACTTAAACCTGCGCGATAGAACATCATCATCGTCTGCCGCCTCGTCTTGTGGAACTCATCTCCGGGCCTTTCTTTGGATCGGAGGGGAATTCATCGAAGTGAGCGTGTCTTGAACTCGGAGGCTCCGTCGTTCGGTCTTGGATCGGTCGGATCATGAAGGCGGACTACATCAACAGCGTTGTGCTACGCTTCGCTTATGGTCTCCGTGCGTGGATGAACACTCTCCCTCTCGTTGCTATATCATCACCATGATCTTGCGTGTGCGTGGAAATTTTTTGAAATTACTCGTTTCCCAACAATATTCTTGAAAACATAATAGGTTCAGATCTGAAATCATGGCCTTTCGGGCCCTAGTGACAAGCATTAAGCATAGCAAAGTCATAGTAACATTAATCTCGAAACATAGTGGATACTAGGGATCAAACCCTAACAAAACTAACTTGATTACATGGTAAATTCCAACCCATCACCGTCCGCAAGCCTCCGATGGAATTACTCACGCCGGCGGTGAGCATCATGAAATTGGTGATGGAGGATGGTTAATATGATAATGACGAATCCCCCTCCGGGCCGAGCGGACTCGAATCAGCCCTCGAGAGATTAGGGCTTGGCGGCTCTTTAAACCGATGAAACTTTTCTCGATTTTTTTCCCCGAGCGTGAATATATGGAGTTGGGTTGAGGTGGTGGGGTCGGGGCCACGAGATGAGGCGCGCCCCTGGGCCCAGTTCATGGATAGCCTGGGCCCCCAATGTATTTCTTTAGCCCGAAATTCTTATTAATTCAAAAAGTGCCTCAAATCGATTTTGGACATTAAAGAACTTTTCTTTTCTACACATAAAATAACATCATGGCGATTCTTTGAAAACAACGTCATCAGTTAGTTCATTCAAATCATGCAAGTTAGAGTCCAAAACAAGGGCAAAAGTGTTTGGAAAAGTAAAAGCGTTGGGCGTATCAACTCCCCAAGCTTAAACCTTTGCTTGTCCTCAAGCAATTGTTGATAAGAAAGTGATAAAAAAAAACTTTTACAAACTCTGTTTGCTCTTTTGTTGTAAACATGAAAAGCCACATTCAAGTTTACAAATATTATAAACTAACCATACTCACAATAACATTTAGGTCGCACAATTACTCATATCAATAGCATAATCATAGCGAGCCATAATAATAAAACTGGGATGACAACACTTTCTCAAAACAATCATAACATGATATAACAAAATGGTATCTCCTTGCCCTTTGAGGCGCAAAACATAAATCGAGCACCTTTAAAGATCAGGGACTAAACATTGTAATTCATGGTAAAAAGATCGGTCAAGTCATACCCAATATAAACCAATAGTAATGAATGCAAATGCATTGTTCCGGAGTGCTTTTTAATAAGAAGGGTTTGTGTCAAAACCGGTGGATCTCGGGTTGGTCCCGAGCGCGTCTGGCGGATGGTACAGGGACAAGGGACACGATGTTTTTACCCGGTTCGGGCCCTCTCGATGGAGGTAAAACCCTACCTCTTGATTGATATTGATGATATGGGTAGTACAAAAGGTGGATCTACCACGAATCAAGGAGGCTAAACCCTAGAAGCTAGCCTATGGTATGATTGTTGTAATGGTTGTTGTCCTATGGACTAAAACCCTCCGGTTTATATAGACACCAAAGAGGGCTAGGGTTACCTTGGTTACAATGGTGGAGATCTACATATCCATATTGCCAAGCTTGCCTTCCATGCCAAGGAAAGTCCCATCCGGACATGGGCGAAGTCTTCAATCTTGTATCTTCATAGTCTTGGATCGGCCCGTGTGATATTTCGGACACCCCCTATCAGGACCCTAAGTAGCCGATGGATTCATATACCTAGGGTGGGTCATAGGCCGACCTGCGTCCTACCAAGGACACTCTCGAAGAGATCATCTTCCGGTCGACCAAAGGAACCCACTCATTTGGGGGGACTTCGACCATGGAAGACTCACTCGACCATGAAGACTCACTCGACCACGGAAAGGTGGCGCTCCGCTGGGGCTTGCTTTAATTGACTTAATGATAGTTAAGACACTTTGAGGCGTTACGATGCCCGGACTTAACTTTAACCTCTCCAATCATTGGGTGGCTGGGGTCTGGCGCCTCTATATCCACCCTCCTCCCGGTGGGGTTCATTCTTGTAATACTCATATCCATAATCCCTCGCCGCCCGGGCTCAGGCGTGGGGCTTACTTCCTCAGAAG
>JAHHZJ010010378.1:0-11194 GCA_021437245.1 Aegilops speltoides
ATGCCTTGTGTCGGGGTTCAACAAAATCAGCCCTTGAGAATGCAAAGAATTTGGGATACTTTGGTTGAAATGCGAAGGTCGAGTCCGTGAAGGAATCAAAGCTAGACATTCTTCAATCACTTGACAAGTTCAAGATGAAGGATGGTGAAGAATTTTGAAATGTACTCACTTGCTCATCACAAATGAATTGGGGCAGGAAGGAAGAAATGACCGACGATTCATCATCAAGAAGATTTCGAGCTTTGGATGGAAAGTTGACCCGTGGCACTTTGATCCAAATGATAAACTAAAGAATCTCAACCAAAAGTCATTGGAAGAATTGTTGCTCATGAGATGACACTTAAGGATAAGGAAGAGCTTCACAACAAGTCAAGTGGTGCTTAAAAGCTACAAGGATGCTCCCAAACCTCAAGTGACAAGTTAGTTTCAATGAAGAATAAGCCTAATGGTAAGAACTTACAAATTCTACAAGAATAGAGGCAAAGAGAAGAAAGCTTCAAAGAAAAGAATTTCTAGTGTGATGGTCAAATTGTGGAAGACCGGGACACTATTCAAATGAGTGTCGCCCCCAAGAAAGAAGAATTCCAAGAAGAAGAAGCTCAAGAGATGAGTCACCCGGAAAGAGAAGGGGGAGATGATCTTATGACGAAGACCCTCTCGGGAAGAAGGATTGGAGGAAAGACAAGTCATCAAGGAGCTACAAAGAAGAAAACATCAAGCTCATGTAGGTGAATGGGTCTCGGCCCACTCGACAACAATCAAGGAAGCTATCACTCCAACTCCGACTCCAAGATGAAGGTGTTGCGGCTTGCTCTCATCCTCAACTCCAACTCCTCGACTTATTTGATTCACCAAATGAGGGTTGGAAGATGCTTCATTAAAGGCCCCAAGGTATCACACCCAATTCATTGACTTGATAGTGATGAGGATGACTTGCTTGGTGAAGATGAGCTCTTACATGATAAATCCAATGAACCTAGTAATGATGAACATGCTAGTAGTCTTTATAGTCGAGAAATGAATGACAATGCTATGAAGGAGATTGGCGCTAACTAAAGAACTAAACACTCTTAAGTTAGCTCATGAAACAACTCAAGAAGATCATAGAGGCTCCTAAGATCTCATGAGAAGCTCCGAAGCTCACTCTAGAGCAAGAACATGAGTTTCTAAAAGCATCAATGGCGATCTTAAGAAGAGTTCTTCATATCTTGAAGACTTCTCTTGTCTAATTTCTTCCCCATTAAAACTAAGCATGACAAGCATAAGAAAAATTCTTTCTTAGTAGTAACAATAACCATGCTAAATCAATGTTGTTGCTTCTAGTAGTTCTTTGATTCCACTAACAATTTTCAAGCCAAGTTACACTTGAGCAAAAAATAGTTTATTGAAAGGATTATAGAAAGGTGTTACAAGAGCCTTAAGCAAGAACTTTGAAAATTGTTCAAGCAAGGAAGGCCGGAAGAATCAAGGAATTGGTTTTGAAAAGTTCACGCCGGGTGTTGAGGGGGAAGGTCAATATCCTACTCCAAAGTTTGTTTTCAAAAGGAGAAAGATCCTACTTCTTCCAATGTGGAACAACTCAAGATGACCTTCCACCACAAGACCACAAGCTAAAAGGCAAGGACAAGCTTCAAGAGGAGATTGATGCATTTGTTGAAGCACCTCAAGCCATGGTCAAGTGGGTTCCCAAGAAACTCAAGTTCTACTTAGTCAAGCTCAACTACAAGGATTCCCATCAAGATGATGTGGATCAAGAAGAAGAACTAGAAAGTTCTTGAGGTGACTCCCAACATACTTCACCAATTCATTTTGGCCTTTGGCAATCAACTTCCCATTACTAGTTCATGGAGTCACAAACCCTCTTGTTGGTAAGTCAAGGGACAAGGTAATCATTGCTTTCATGGACATCATCTTTGTGAACTTCAATCTATGTCCATGGATATCCTGTTTGTTCCTTGTGGGACTAACCCATGTAGGTATTGAAAGTGCAATCAAAGGATAGCTCCCAACTCTTGATGATCTTCATCAACATTGAGCATCCACATCTTAACATCTACATGAAGTCTTCTCGACAACCGGTTATTTAAAAGGGGTTCTCACATCTAGGGGAGCTTTTTAAAAATTGAGCTAAAGCATCTTCAAATGATGTGAACACATCAATGCTTTATGTAAAGTGGTAAACTTGTGCTTAACGATAGATGACCTATGATCAAATGTTCTCATTTGGTCCTAAATCAATATATCATATAAAGATGACCTAGTCATCCAAATTGTGTGATAGTAGCTAGAGTTTTGATTGTGCATGTTTGACAATATTTCATTTGCTATCTTATTGTGTGAGCATGTTGGATGCATGATTTTATCCATTCAAGGACATCCATTTGTTGTTTTGGTCGTTTTGATTTTTCGACCAAATGGATGGACAAAATGCTAAATACCCCCGCTATCTATGCTTTCTTTCTCAAATTCTATTCATGCTTACATCACAAATTTTGAACAAGTCATTTTGGACCCTCGTGAGGAGCACTAGCCACCATCCGTCAAAGGAACTTCCAAAACCTTCTAATGATTTGGTAACCAACTCCAAACTCGGTGAACAAAAAGCATTTAGGGATCTAGGTTTTCACCCTGAAACCGAGGTGATTTTGGCGGACAAGGCATAGCCGGTTATCCATCTCTGCCACCGAGTTTACCTCGGTCCCAACAACAAAGGGTTTATATACCAGGGGGCCGTTGATTTCTCCTTCCGTTCCCCACCCCTTCCGTGCCCTTGGTCTCCGGAAAATTGCCTCGCCCTCGCCTCAGTCTCCATCGCTCCAACATCTTCTCCACGCCGTTGCCCCGGGAAACTCCACCAAGGGGTGAGTTTGATCCCCTGTGCTCCCATCTCCCATTCAATGCCGTTTGGTTTGCCTAGAATCTTGCCCGATTGAAATCTTCAGCACAGTTAGTTCGGGCTTTGGAAAATTTAGGGTTGGCCAACAATCTCGGGAGACCGATTTTACATTTCGGATGACCGATTTGGCCTATGATTCCCCCCCGGTCCAAGGTTGGCAAATCGGTGGACGAAATAGGATTCTGTGAAACCCTAGTGTTTTGGGGACGAAACCCCCGTCAAGAAAGTGGTGTCTTCTTTAAACACTTGATTCACAATTTTAAACTTCGTCGAAAATGTCTTTGAAAACCTAATACTAAAATTTGAACTCATTTTTTTAAAAACTTTGAGGATGACTCTTCTACTCACCACACCTTATCTATTCCGGGTTTTCAGCCATGTCGGATGCGGTGGATTGGGTCCGGGACACCCATTCGATATTCGAGGCGGGCACTAGTCCCGATCCGGCTCATCGGATGATGGTGAGAGGACAAAGTGGTTTGCCTCCGCGCCACGGGTAGAAAGAAGAGGAACTCGGATGATGAAGACTGATTTTGTGTTGAGAAGAGGTCACCTCAAAGCCCAAGGAAATTTTCCAAAGAGCCACAATAAAACAAGAAGGGCACAAAAAGTCAAGGACCACTTCAAAAGCTGAATTTGGGAGAGGCGGATGCAAGCAAAGTGAAAAAACTTCCAAGAGGAAGAGATTAGTGCATGATGATGCAGGGAAAGAAGATGAGGATGAGGCCCAAGCCTCCTCGAAGCCTAAGCTCATGGGTGATGCCATCAAGGGAGCCACTTCAAAGCCAAACAACTGCCCGCAAGGACTCCAAAAAGCCTTTGCTAAGCCAAAGAAGCACAGAACATTCGGATCTGAAAGAAAAGGATGATTGCCACCGGGTCGGATGATGAAGACCTTTGAAACTTTAAACTGCCACTACATAATGATGCTCATCCTCAAAGTGAGGATATGAAGGCAAGGAAAGATAGAGGTTCGGGCTATGGAACAATCGCCCATATCCGTGAGGAGAAAAGTGTAGATCCCTTTCACACGGAGAGCGCGGGACTTCTATGAGACGCTTGATGGACAAAAAGCCCATAGTGAGACACGGATCGTTAGGAAGTACATTGGGAAGACCGAGATTTTTTCCCATGTGCATGAAAGTTTCCTTTGCATGTGGGAGATTTGTAGGTGGAAGTTACCAATTGGACGATGAGATGATTATGCAATTTATGCCCAAATCATTTCTACGATGGAAGGATTGTGTGGATGGTAAGGTAATTTTCTTCATCTTGAAGAATGGGAGAACCAATGCTCGTAACCGAGATGATGATATTGATGTATAGGATTCCAAGAAGAATCATGAATCCATGAAGAACATGTACAAGAGGTTCCCAAAAAGGTTTGGGAATCTGGAAGCTCGGCTCATTTTATCTCAGGGGCCTACCTACCACTAATACTATTTTGGGCATACCTTGATGCCCAAGTGAATCATCCGATCGGAGGATACTCTATCAACATTGCATATACTTGATGAAAGCACCTTTCAAGGTGGGACTTGATGGTAGAAACCAAAGAGGAATTTGCTGACGGAAAAAGGTCATGTGGATTTGCCCGATATTGGATGTTATCAATGCAAGTTTTAGGCACATTCTTTTGGATGAGAACACTTACCCGCAGCGAGATGAAGACAATGTGTTGTGATGGATGGGAGGACCAAATCTTGAAGGTCAAAAGATCGTGCCAAAAAGCCAAAGCGACAAGGAAGCGCAAGGGCGACTAAACCAAAAGGGAAGCGATTCTTAAGTACCCAAAGTTGAACAACCGGCGATTAGCTCTCGGGAGAGCCTAGAGAGGATTGTTGAGGACAAGATCCCCCTGGATGTGGGCTGGTGCAAGTATTGCAACAAGCGAAAGCGGAACATTGGGAAAACAAAGCGGGAAGGAAGAGCTTATGTGAGATGGGGATGACTTAGTCCAGGATGCTTATCAAAAACCTCCGGTTCCCCAGAATCATTTTATTCAGGTGACACGGGTACACCGCACCTCCAAAGGATTACTCCACTCGCTCCGGGGACCACCCTCCCCAAAGACATCAGGAAGCTCCATTTATATCCACTCAACATCAACCCAGGGCCGGGCCGAAGTCCCGGTTTAGCTCTATGCCTTTTGAACTTTTTTGGAACTTTTGCCAAAGGGGAAAAGTATAGACTAGGACTTGAGGAAAGTGTTGTTGTTGCTTTTGTTTCGTTTTTTTGGTTTTTTGAGATACTTTTTTTCAGACATTTGGTGTTTGATACCGTTTCATTTTTACCTTAATGAGTGCTTTGATATGCTTTAATGTGTTAATCATCATATGCCATTCCTATCTTGTATGACCATTTACCATGTCTTGGTGATTGGTTGCTCTTTTTCACCATTTTGCGCTCCACCAGATGTTGTGACATGGAAAAAGTGACCCATGATCCTTCGAGGCATTTGCATTCAAGCAAATCTTAAATAATGCACAAATTTAGGGGAGTTTGCTTATCACATACTTCTCAAAGGGCGATATTATTCATTGATTATATCCTTTTTTCGAAGCTTTGATCTATATGTTGTCATCAATTAAAAAGGGGAGATTGAAAGTTGTAGGATCGGAAGTATGTCTAAGGGGGTGATTAGACTACTTGACAACTTAAAAATTTTGCCTTTTGATTGGAGTAGTTTCAGCAAGTTCCAAATGATAACCAAGTCAAGTAACACCCACATGCAATTCTAGAGTTGTGGCAGGGAAAGTAAATTGCATGTATAAAATGAGAGGAGGAAGAAAAGCAATGGAACCGGAATTTTTTTCGTGGTTCCGATGGGTGGTGCTATCGCAATCCACGTTGATGGAACTTCAACCCACGGAGGGTCCCTTGAGTCCCGGGGGCTCCACCCACAAGGGTCCAGAAGAACCGCTATGCCATCATGGCTTCCCCCGGAGGACTAGCCTTACTCGGGGAATCTTCAAGGGCGATCTCCTTGCCTTACAAACTCCTTGGTTCAACTCCACATCATGCGGGGCCCCAGCACACCAACCAATCTAGGAGGCACCACCCTCCAAAAGGTAATAGATGGGGTTGGTGATGATGAACCCTTGCTCTTGTGCTTCAAATGATAATCTCCCCAAACCAACTCTCCTCTATTTGGTGTGGTGGAGGAAGGATTGAGTGGAAAGCAACTTTGGAAAGACTAGAAATCAAGTTTCATATGGTGGGAGTGGAGCAACGTCTCAACACAAGGGTGGTAGTTTTTTCTAAATGTAAGGTAGGAGTGGTAGTTCTTTCGATGGCCTTCCACAATGAAGAGGAGGTGGAGGGGTTTTATAGCCTCCACAAAATCCAAGTTAACACATTTACCAATCTGGCACGGTTGACCCGGTGAACCGAAAGTTCAAATCTTTGGACGTTGGGATTTTGGGGGAAAATACAATCCTTAGGATTCTTCCAAAGTCTAGGGTTTGCCAATTCTGGGACCGACTTTCTCATCCGGTGACCCGATTTAGTCTAAGTTTGAAGCTTGCAACCAATTTGAATGACCGAGTTTGGAATCGGAAAATCCGGATTCTGGGGTTTTGGCTTATGGGGGGTGGTTCATCTCTTGGTGAGTTTGGAATCGGGGGACCGAGATTACTTATGAGTTTATGTTGGAATGAAAGATTGCTGATTGTTTGAAGATAAATCACTAAGCACTTTGAAACCAGGTCATCATCATAACCTCATCCCCTTTTAATAGTATTGGCTTTCCTATGGACTCAATGTGATCTTGGATCACTAAACCAAAAATGGAGTCTTGAGCTTTTGCCAATGTTTTCCTTAGCATTTTGAGGGGTCCCACATTCATTGCCATTCCCATATCGAACTTTCAAATATCTCAAGAAATGATTAGTTCAATGATATATATGTTGTTATTAATTAAAAACCACCCGGGATTAGTTACTTTCAATCTCCCCTTTTGGTAATTGATGACAACATATAGATCAAACCGACAAATGATATAATCAATGAATAACCCGCTTTGAGAAGTATGTGATAAAAACTCCCCTAAATTTGTGCATTATTTAAGATTTGCTTTGAATGCAAATCAATCGATTAGGATCATGGGTTACTCTTCCATGTCACATACATCTTTGGAAGCCAAAAATGATAAAAGAATAGTGCCCATCACCAAGACATGAGTAAATGATCATACAAGAATGAATGGAATTGATAAGCATCAAGCCACATTAACAGGTATGATCAAGCACTCATCAAGATAAAACAACGAGTATCAAACACCCGGTATCTCAAAAGAACTCAAAAGTAATATTCAAGGAAAACCCAAACGAAAGAGCAAACAGGCACCCTCTCGAACCCTATGATCATAAATTTTCCCCTTTGGGTTACCAAAAGTTAAAAGGTATAGAGCTAATCGTACCGGGACTCGTGGCCTCCGTCGGCGATGGAGGGAGATGGTCACGAATTGAAATCTTGGGGGAGGGTGGATTTGGCGGCGGGCCGTGGAGTGTGGGGTCGATGTGGTAACCCGGATCCAAATGGAATAGCCTGATCCGGCTTTTGGGGCCCGGCGGGCTGCCATAGTCATCTGGACCATGTCACCTTCCATCTCCTTCATAAGTTGCCTTTCCTCTTAGCTTCCTCGATATCCATCAAGCTTGTTGGGGTGACCGACTTAACGCGTCGGGCATGGAACTTATCCTCAACATCCTCTCAAGGCTCTCGAGATTGCACTATCGGCGGGTGGCTCAACCTTCTTCAAGAATTTTCCCACTCTTGGGCTTTTTCGCTTCCTTCGGCTTTAGCTTGTTTAGCCCGACTTAGCATGTCCTTCCACGTGGGAGCATTCCACATCACAACTTTTCATGTTAGTGGCAAGTGGGGTCATCCAAAGGGTAGGTGTCGTGCCAAACTTGGCATTAATGAGCATCTAATATGGGACAAACCCACCGACCTCTTCGGTCTTTGTCTTTGATAGTCTCAACTATCGGTCCATCACCTTAAAAGGTGTCTTCGTCTAGAATGTGACATGTTGATAGAGTACCCTCTTATCATGCGGTGGTCCCCGACTTAGGCATCAAGTATGCCTAATGGTTTGGTGGTTGGGAGACTCCCAAAGGTAGTAGGATCAAGCTTCCAAATCCTCTCCTTCTCATCAACCTCATTATACATGTTCTTCATTACTGGGTTTTTCTTGAATGCCATACACATCAATTCATTTCCTTGAAACAGGTGCATTCAGCAATTCTCCATTCCTCAACTAAATGAAATCTCCCTCACATCCATACAATCCGCCATCGGATAGAAGTGTGGGTGGCATAAATTGCATGATCATCTCATCGTTCAGCTAACCCACCAAAATCGCAATCCCCGCGGGAAGCTCTCATGCACATGGGAAATAGTCTCTGTTTCCCGATGTATTTCCATAACATATCTTGTGTCCAAAACAATTGGCTTTTGTCCGACCCCTCATAAAAGTCTTGTTGCTCTTTAGTGTGGAATCTTGGGTCAACTTTTTTTCTCCTTTGGCATATGGATCTTTTGCCTCCATAGCCGAGTCCTTTGTCCTTTTCTCCTTCATTTTTCAGCTCGAGGATGAGCTTCATTATGGTGCGGTTTCGCTTAGCTTAGGAACATAGCTCATCATCGATTCGCGGTGGCACATTGTCCTTTTTCTTTTCAAGCGGAATATTTTCCGTTTTTTGGGCTTGCGGCTGGTTTGGCTTGGGTGTTTTTTGGAGTGGCCTTAGTTTTAGGAGGTCTCCTCTGATGGCATCACCCATCAACCCTTCGGGGGGGGTGCCCTCATCGAATCATCATCATCACAGGCCTTCATGAACTTTCCTCTTCCTCTTGGAAGTTTCTTAACCTTCTTTGGAGGTTTCTTCCATCTTGAGCTTCGGCCAAGGATTTCTTGACCTTGGTTGTGCCTTTTTTGAATCTTTTCCTTGATAGCTCTTTGCAACCACTTGTTTTAGGCAGAGGTTATTTCCTCTTGCAATGAAATCTGAATTTCCTCATCGAGTTTCTCTTCCTCCGGCCCGTGGCGCAGGACCACTTGGGTGCCCTCTCCATCATCCCGGGCCCCGGACTTGTAGCGCCTCGGAATTCAACGGCATCTGGACTGTTCATTGCACTTCCTTGGAAATGTCAAACCTTTGAATAGATGGGTATGGGCAATAGAAGAGTTATCCGCAGAAGATTTTGCAAAAGAATGAGTTCAAACTTTAGTTTTAGGTTTCCGGAATA
Organism: Aegilops speltoides; assembly: GCA_021437245.1. NCBI lineage: Eukaryota > Viridiplantae > Streptophyta > Magnoliopsida > Poales > Poaceae > Aegilops > Aegilops speltoides. The sequence continues at coordinate 9,146 of JAHHZJ010010378.1, forward strand.
ATGTCGTCGGAAGTCTATTAATTTGAAACCAAATGTCAAAGACCACATACACCACTTTGGTTGGACGAAATGGGTTTCGTTAGAGGCTTAGGGTTTCACTAAATTTCACCGGTCTTACCGATTTACAACCGGTTTCACGGTCGGGATGGCAGAGGCCTCGGTCATCGAAAATCGTCGGTCACAAGATGTGTTCGGAAACCTAACCTAAAATTTTCACTAAATTTGTTCTATGATCTAAAAGGATAGGAAATCTCAAACTTGGCAAGAATCATGGCAACCTATCGGCATAGAATCAGCATTGGAACACGAGGGATGAACTCACCCAATGCGGGGAGTTACCCGGCCAGGTCGAAAGGACCGGGGCGATGGAACCCGGCCCGGGGCGGCACCGGAGCGATCCGAGACCAAGGCGGCAAAAGGTTTTGAGGCGAAGCGTTTGAAGAGGTAATCAACGGCTGTCCCGGTTATATTCCGGGTCGGTTGGGCCGAGATGGTTAAGCGCGGCTTAACACTTTCCGCCAAAAAACTTCGGTTTCACGGGTGAAAACCTAGATCAATCCAAGTGATTTGTCTCCGATTTGATATATCGGTTTGACAAAGTACTTAAAGGTTTTGGAAGAGGCTTTTGGGATCGGGGCTCGAGTGCTCCTCACTCGTCTAAAAAAGTCTTGTTCAAAGTTTGTGATATAAGCATGAATAGAGTTTGAGACAAAAAGCATAGATAGCTAGGGGAAAAAGGCATTCTTGTCCATCCATTTGGTCAAAAAGAAAAAACCATAAAAGACCAAAGCAACAAATGGATGTCCTCGAATGGATAAAATCATGCATCAACATGCTCACACAATAAGATAGCAAATGAAATATGTGTCAAACATGCACAAACAAAACACTAACAACTAGCACACAATTTGGCGATGACTAGGTCATCTATATATGAGTATATTGACTTAGGAGTCAAATGAGAACATTTGATCATAGGTCATACTCATCGTTTAAGCACAAGTGGGGTTACCACTTTTCCATAAAAGCATTAATGTGTTCACATCATTAGAAGATGTTTTAGCTCATTTCTTTAGAGCAAAGCTCCCCTTGATGTGAGAACCCTTTAAAGGTCAAACTAACCTTGGGTTGTCGTTGAAGACTTCATGTAGATGTTGAAGATGTGGATGCTCAATGTTGATGAAGATCATCAAGAGTTGAGAGCAATCCTTTGGATTCGGGCACTTTCAATACCTACATGGGTTAGTCCCACAAGGAACAAACAAGAGTATCCATGGACATAGATTGAAGTACACAATGATGATGTCCATGAAAGCAATGATTACCTTGTCCCTTGACTTACCAACATGAGGTTTGTGACTCCATGAACTAGTGCAAGATGTGGAGGTTGATTGCACAAGTCCTTGCCAAAATGAATATGAGTGAAGTGTATTGGAGTCACCCTCAAGAACTCTCTAGTTCTTCTTCTTGAATCCACATCATCTTGATGGGAATCCTTGGGGTAGTAGTTGAGCTTGTTGAAGTAGAACTTGAAGTTGCCTTGGGAACCCACTTGACCATGGCCTTGGGTGCTTCAATGAATGCATCAATCTCCTCTTGAAGCTTGTCCTTGCCTTTTAGCTTGTGGTCTTGTGGTGGAAGGTCATCTTGAGCTTGTTCCTCATTGGAAGAAGTAGGATCATACTTCTCCTCTTGAGAGACAAACTTTGGAGTGGGATATTGACCTTCTTCCCATTCAACACCCTCGGCGTTGAACTTTCTCAAAACCAATTCCTTGATTCTTCCGTGTCTTCCTTGTTTGCGAACAATTTCCTCAAAGCTCTTGCTTCGCAAGACTCTTGTAGACACCTTTCTCTATAATCCTTTCAATAGACTATTTTCTTGCTCAAGTGAAACTTGGCTTGAAACATTGTTAGTGGAATCAAGAGAATTACTAAGTAACAACATTTGATTTAACATGATTATTGTTACTACTAGATGAAGAATTTTCTTATGCTTGTCATGCTTAGTTTTGATAGGTGGCAAGAAATTAGACAAGAGAAGTCGTTT
>JAHHZJ010010380.1:0-14334 GCA_021437245.1 Aegilops speltoides
AGATGGAAGAAACAAATCAATAGGTGCCGCGGTGAAACCATACACAATTTCAAAGGGCACATCTTAGTAGTAGAATGCAATGAGCGATTATAAGCAAATTCAATATGAGGCAAGCATTCTTCCCACATTTTCTTATTATTCTTTAAAACAGCCCTAAGCATAGTAGACAATGTTCTATTGACTACTTCGTTTGTCCATCGGTTTGGGGTGACAAGTAGTACTAAAAGCAGTTTAGTCCCCAACTTAGCCCATAAACATCTCCAAAAGTGGCTAAGAAATTTAGTATCACGATCTGAAACAATAGTATTTGGCACACCATGCAAGCGAATAATTTCACGAAAGAACAAATCAGCAACATTGCGCATCATCGCTTTTATGACATGGTATAAAGTGTGCCATTTTAGAGAATCTATCCACGACAACAAATATGCTATCCCTCCCTTCTTTGTTCTAGGTAAACCTAAAACAAAGTCCATCGATATATCCTCCCAAGGAACACTAGAGTGCGAGCAAAGGCATATATAAACCATGAGGATTGAGTCGTGACTTAGCTTTTTGACATGTAGTGCAGCGAGCAATAAAGCGCTCAACATCCGTCTCATCTTTTGCCAAAAGAAATGTGTAGCAAATCGTCCTCCGTCTTCTTCACGCCAAAGTGTCCCATTAGTCCTCCTCCATCGCCTCTGCAACAACAAAAGGAGCGGAGCTAGTGGAATGCATAGCTTGTAGCGAACACAAATCCATCATTAACGACAAACTTGTTCCATGTTCTTCCTTCTTTACAATTCTGCAATACATCTTTAAAATCAGCATCATGCACATATTGATCTTTGATGGTCTCCAAACCAAATATTTTGAAGTCAAGTTGTGAAAGCATAGTATAGCGCGAGACAATGCATCGACAATAACATTTTCTTTACCCTTCTTGTGTTTAATGACATAAGGAAAGTCTCAATGAATTCAACCCATTTAGCATGTCTACGATTCAGTTTAGCTTGACTTTTAATATGTTTCAAAGATTCATGATCGAGAATGTATAACAAATTCTTTGGGCCATAAATAATGTTGCCAGTTTCTAAAGTCGAACAAGAGCATATAATTCTTTATCATAAGTAGAGTAATTCAGACTAGGCCCTCAATTTTTGAAAAGTATGCAATAGGTTTGCCATCTTGTAATAACACACTTCTAATCCAATTCCACTAGCATCACATTCAAGCTCAAAAGTCTTATTAAAATCGGGAAGTTGGAGTAAAGGGCATGTGTCAACTTAGCTTTCAATACCGTGAAGGCTTCTTCCATGCGTACCCGAAACAAAAGGCACATCCTTCTTTGTAAGCTCGTTGAGAGGTGCGACAATGGTGCTGAAATCTCTCTAAGCAGCCTATAGAAACCAGCGAGGCCAAAACTCCTCACTTGTGTGACCGTTTTGGGCTGCGGCCAACTCTCAATAGCTTCAATCTTGGCTTTATCAACTTCAATTCCTGTGGAGTAACAACATAGCCAAGAAAAGATACTCGATCGGTGCAAAGGTGCACTTCCCAAGGTTACCAAACAAGCGTGCATCCGTAGAGCATTAAAAACAACGTAAATGTTCCAAATGTTCTTCCAAAGATTTGCTATAAATCGTATATCATCAAAATAGACTACCACAAATCGTCCAATGAAAGCACGTAAAACTTAGTTCATTAATCTCATGAAAGTACTAGGTGCATTAGTTAACCCAAAAGGCATGACTAACCACTCATATAATCCAAACTTAGTTTTAAATGCTGTTTTCCATTCATCTCCCAATTTCATACGAATTTGATGGTACCTTGTGCAAATCAACTTTGGAGAATATTGTAGAAACCACTCAATTCATCAAGCATATCATCTAGCCTAGGAATAGGGTGGCGATAACGAATAGTAATATTATTGATGCCTCTACAATCAACACACATCGTGGCGTACCATCCTTTTCGGCACTAGAATAATAGGAACGACACAAGGACTAAGGGATTAGCGTATATAACCTTTGTCGAGCAGCTCTGTACTTGGCGCATAATCTCCTCGTCTCCTCTGGATTGATGCGGTATGGTGCGGTTGGGTAATGATGCAGGAATTAAGTCAATTTGATGCTCAATCCCTCGAATAGGTGGTAATCCGGTGCACGTCTTGTGGAAAGGCGTCGGGAACTCTGCAAAATGTTAGTGACGCGGGGGGCAAAGAGGAAAACACGTCCTCGAATGAAAATAATGCCTCTTTGCACACAAAAGCATAGCAAACAGATTTGCTAAAATCTAGCTCATCAATATCAGATTTAGTGGCAAGTAAACATGCACTTTTCAATTTAATTTGAAACAACACTAGATGGTTTACTATTAGGCTTCATATGTTGCTCAAATTCTTTTGCCACAATCTGATTTTCACTCTTATTTTTCTCTGTTTTGCTTTATTAGCTCTATTAATATCATCTTTCAAAATGGACTCAGAGTCATAGGAAGCAATGTAATATTTTTATCCTTATGAACAAGAGTATCTTGATTGTTTCTACCATGGTGTCTGAAATTTTATCAAATTGCCATGGTCGACCAAGTAATAAGGAACATGCTTGCATAGGTACCACATCACAATCAACATAATCAGCATATGTAGAGATACTAAAATGCACACGAGCAGTCGTGTTACCTTAACCTTGCATTTGTTGTTGAACCATTGGATGTAGTAAGGATGTGGATGTGGTCTTGTGGTGAGAGATAGCTTCTCCACCATCTCCATGCTAGCCAAGTTGTTGCAGCTCCCTCCATCTATGATGGCCGAATAAACGTTCCTTCACAACTCCTTTGTATGGAACAAATTATGCCTCTGATTTTGCTCACATGTAACACACACTCAAAACACGTTGAGCGACTAAACATTCATACACATCGGCATCTTGGCAGCCATGTATTGTGTCTCATGATCGAATCATCTCCCCGTGTTCCTCATGTGTAATAGAGCCAAGTCTCCTCATCATAGTCACTAAGCGGACTCATACCCACCATCCTCGTGCAATCATCACACGCTGAGATTTGCATTCTCTCATAAAATGTCCTCTTCCCTTACAATGACGACAAATAATATCACTTGTGTGCCTGTTGCGCCATGGAAGAAGAAGAACTCTGTGCGAGGCCAGCGGTGTGCTCTTGGCGGATAGTGGTGGTTGTGCACCTTTCTTGTATCACGGTTGGAGTGGCACTGAAGGAGGTGATGGTGCGGTGGAAGTAGATGATACGTGGTGTCCATGATGAAGGTCGACCTGCGAGAAAAGTTAGTGCGCCAATGCTGTCGATCCTGCACTTCACGTTCAGCTTTACAAGCAAGATGGAATAAGCGAGTGATATTATTATAATCCTTATAGTCTAGAATGGTCGAATCTCTCTATTTAATCCACCGGAAAACGTGCAAGCATAGCTTCATTCTCCTCAACAATACCATATCTAATCAAGCGGTTTGTAATTCGATAATATTCTTCTCGAGTTTTTCCTTGTCTTAAAGCGCTGCAATTTTTGAAGTAATTCACGTTGATAATATGGTGGAACACAATCCATAGCAGTTTTCAAAGCAGCCCAAGTAGTTGGAGCAGGATATAATCTACAATGTTGGACCACCAAACACATGCAAAGCTAGTGAAAGCACAAGCAGCGGGAACCGTCTCTCCTCGGGATATTGTAAACATGTAAATCGTTGTTGAGTTTCTAACTCCCAAGTAAGATATATATCGGGAACATATCTACCTTCAAATGGTGGAATATTCAATTTCAGTTTAGGGAGATGGTCATGATCTAGTACTGAGGGAGCCCTAATATTGCCATTATTTGCATGTGGGCGACACGGTGGTTGTGGTGCTGAGTGGTTGCCGTGGTTCGATGTTGATCAACCTCATCCTCGTAATCTCCACATACTCATCATCCTCCTCGGTACCACGCAGCGATGGAGGAGCCAAAAGCACCAACAGATGGCAGGCACCGAATTTTGCACGGCTCAATAGGAACGTTGAGCTCGTCCATCTTGATTCGGAAGAGCGTAGTTGTTGTCGTTCTTGGAGGTCGATAGGTGCAGCCGCGGTGGTTGTGGAAAGCGACAATTCATGCAAACTTGCTATCAAGCTTTGTTTCAGCGTCTTCTCAATGCCATCTATCTTCTCCATGGCCTCATCAAATCTGTTTAGCAATCTTATGTCAATCATCATTCTTGAAACTTATCATGTAGTGTTTGTTAAATCGGTTCTCCCAATCAGTCTCATCGACGTGATCCTACCATGGTTAGCAGAAAATAGAAACACACAAGAATATGATCCTACAAACTACTAAAAAGTGGTGGTGGTGTATCACAAACCCGTCAAGCAAATCTCAAATTCTTACGGTTCTTACCCGGCGGTGGTGATCGGCAAGTTGTAGTCAAAACTCTCAAAGCTTGGATATAGTGATTACGGAAAATCAAGCATGACGTAGATGTATGTGGAGCTGGGAAGGCTTATAATATGGTAGCAAAAAGTTAAATAATAATCAATTCGAGAGATGCAAAGTTGAATATCGCTCAACAAATGCTTTGTCTTTGGTCCTAGGCTAGACCGTGCTAGAGCCTTGAGCCTAGAACACTAACAAAATCACGGTTGCTGCGTAAACAAGGAGGAGCACACTCTGAATTTTTTTTTTCTCTTTTTTCCTTTTTACTTTTGTCCTCTTTTTTTTGCTCATAACAAATTTTTTGGAAAAAGTCTACAAATGGTCAAAACTGCCTAGCGAAATTTTTTTTTGAAGCTGGACTATTTTCTTCTCGGATGGCTTGGAAGTTGGGGAGTCCTCTCTTTGTCAGGCTTCGAATGTCGCGTGATCTGAAATCGAGAACAATGCAACAATTCTTGGACTCGGACTAGGACGTGGGGCGGAGATGAATCTGGTGGAACTTCGGTTGGTGGAGATGAATCTGGTGGAACTTCGGATGGTGGCGGATATATGTTGCGGAGTGGACTCGGATGGGCGTGATGGCGGCGGATATGTGGTGGCGTATATGGATTGGTTGGCGGTGAATATGTGGTGTGGTATATGCATGGCGGCGTGACAACACATGAGCGAACTTCGAAACTCTAAAAGACTAGGCGCTAAGACCGCAACTTGACACGGCGATGCACCTTAAATTCAACAAAGCAAATCTGAAAAAGATTATGCAAAGGCTCGAGTTGGTTGGACGGGATGAACTAACCTAATTTTTTGGCTTTTAAATGGACTATAGGTATGAAGACTCGATCTAAACTCTGAAAAGCGTAAAATCTCAGCAACACAAAATCTGATACCACTTGATAGAGCAAGGTGTCGTCCGTCTTTCGATGAGATGGTGGATTCGCTTTGGTGGAAGTCGACTTTGGTCGATCCTCTGGCGTGCGGGAGCGTCGCATATATGTCGCTAAACCAACTCGAGGTTATTGATCCGCGGGAACCGATCAACCGACCACGAGGTCTATTTCTCTGAGCAAGCGAAGAACAAGCAAAAGCGAGATTGCAATCTGGATATGCGAATATAAGATGAAAGCTTTATTGATCAAGGTGGGGTTACGCGCCTTTATGCAGTGCGTTGAACACAAGCGAAGTATCGAAGTTGCAGCTATGGCGAACTTTTAATCTAAACAAAACCCAAGTCTAAGCGGTGCCCTAAGGGCTATATATATGGAGGAAGAGGGGACAATTTCGTGGCCCTTGGTGGAGGGTCAAAACTAACCCTATCTCTTGTTTCCCCACACATCGGACTCTAAAATAGCCTATACTAATGTATTTCGAAATTACATGGGCTGGCCCAATAATAAGGTATGTGACACCTAGAATAGCCTCTGGCGAAATTTATGAAGTGGCATCTTGTATATTTCGTCCAAGGCTTCATGCACTCATTATGGTGGCTTCAAAGTCCTGAAATCATCACTTGTAACTCCATTCTTGTCCCCTTAGCATGCCATCATCTCCATGCTTGTTCTTGCTCAATGTTCATCCTTCTCCAAGCTAGGCCCTTCATTTGTAAGCAAAACAAATGTATCCAATTTAAGGAGCATCATATTCTCATGAACATTAGAATCATTACCAAGCGAGTGCACAGTAATTTAGTTGGCGTCTTGTGAGCTCTAGTAATTGGTCGGTATGTATAGCGGCGGGGGCTGTGGGTGTAACAATGGTATTGATTCCTCATCAAAATGTCTATAAGCCATAATCTCGAATTTCCTTCAAAGGAAGTGCCAATGGGTTGAAACTTGTTTAAAAAACATGACGAATGATGTTCTTTGACTTTCGGGCCAAAAGTCACCTTAGGCTGAATTTGAGGTACTCGGGCCTCCTAGCACAAGTGGGTAGTATTTTTTGGATTAGCTCGCTCTTGCTTGAGCAGTTTGAAACTTATAGATTAAACCGGGACTCGAATGACAAAATTATGACCGCTTTAGTGAACATCTGTCCATTCTATGGCGGTCCTTGAAAGTACTTCATTTTCTCGTCGCTTTTGCACGATTGCTAAAATTTCTTGTCCTCTAGAGAATATCGTTTCCACATATATATTGACCGATGCGGGAATAGACTTTTGTTCTTGGCTTTCACCGCATGAGTTCTGACATGCCATCCGTGAAAACAAGGAGAATAAGGCATATAACCGCTGGATTTTCTTCAATTCTGACAAAAATGAGATTGCCGGATCATAGAGCATCTGCAGAAAGATGCGTTTGTCCCTACCGGGGCTAATATCAATAAGCAACATAATCTCTCAATTTCCTTCAAAGGAAGTGCCATGGGTTCAAAAACTTGTCGAAAAGCAGCGGATGAATGATGTTCTTTGACTTTCAGGCCAAAAGTCACCTTAAGGCTGAATTTGAGGTACTCGGGCCTCCTTGAGCAAGCGGGGAGTATTTTTTTTTAACGCTCACCACAGCAGTTTAGTACTAATGGGTCGACATGCGATCAAATGACAAAATTATGATCGTTTTTAGTGAACATCATCCATTCTATGGTGTCCTTGAAAGTACTTCATTTTCTCGTCTTTGCGCTTTTGCACGATTTAAAATTTCTTGTCCTCTATAGAGAGATCGTTTCCATATATATTGATGAGGATTGCCCTTTTGTTCTTGGCTTTCCGCAGCGTGAGATTCTGACATGCCATCCGGAAAACAAGGAGAATAAGGAATATAGCCATTGGATTTTCTTCAATTCTGACCAAATAAGTTGCCGGATCATAGAGCATTTGTAGAAGATGCGTTTGTCCCTACGAGTGCTAATGTCAATCAGCAACATACTCTCTCAATTTCCTTCAAAGGAAGTGCCAATGGGTTGAAACTTGCAAAAGCAGCTGACGAATGATGTTCTTTCACTTTCGAGGGCCAAAAGTCACCTTAAGGCTGAAATTGAGGTACTCGGGCCTCTGGCGCAAGTGGGTAGTATTTTTTGGATTAGCGGCTTGCTTGGCAGTTTAATACTTATGGTGCGACACGGACTCGAATGACAAAATTATGACCGTTTTAGTGAACATCTGTCCATTCTGGCGATCCTTGAAAATACTTCATTTCTCGTCGCTTTTTGCTGATTGTCCCAAAATTTCTTGTCCTCTATAGAGAATATCGTTCCACATATATATTGACGATGCGGGGAATGCCGTTTTGTTCTTGGCTCGCATCGATTCTGACATGCCATCCGTGAAAACAAGAGAATAAGGCATATAGCCCTTTGGATTTTCTTCAATTCTGACGAAATAAGAGATTGCCGGATAATAGGCGTCACGTAGAAAGATGCGTTTGTCCCTACGAGGCTAATGTCTATAAGCAACATAATCTCTAATTTCCTTCAAAAGTAAGTGCCAATGGGTTGAAACTTGTCAAAGCAGTGACGAATGATGTTCTTTGACTTCGGTGCCAAAAAGTCTTGCAAGGCTGAATTTAGTACACGAGGCCTCTTGGTGCAAGCGGGAGAAATTTTTTGGATTCGTGCGCTCGCCATGAGCAGTTTAGTACTTATGGGTCAAACACGGACTCCGAATGACAAAATTATGACCATTTTAGTGAACATCTGTCCATTCTATGGCGGTCCTTGAAAATACTTCATTTTCTCGTGCGCTTTTGGCACGATTGCCCTAATATTCTTGTCCTCTATAGAGAATATCATTTCCACATATATATTGACCGATGCGGGAATGCCCTTTTGTTCTTGGCTTTCCGCATATGAGTTGACATGCCATCCGGTGAAAACAAGGAGAATAAGGCATATAGCCTTTGGATTTTCTTCAATTCACGCTTAAATCAGATTCCCGGATCATAGAGCATCTGCTGAAAATCACGTTTGTCCCTACCGGGGAGGCTAGTGTCTATAAGCAACATAATCTCTCGAATTTCCTTCAAAAGGAAGTGCCATGGGTTCGAGATGCTTTATGAAAAACAGCGACGAATGATGTTCTTTGACTTTGGGGAAAAGTCTGCTTAAGGCTGAATTTGAGGTACTCGGGCCTCTGGCGAAGCGGAGTATTTTTGGATTCGCACGGTCATTGCGGCGGTTTGACTACTTATGGGTCAAACACGGACTCGAATGACAAAATTATGCCGTTTTAGTGAATATCTGTCGATCTATGCAGTCCTTGAAAGTACTTCATTTTCTCGTGCACTTTTTGCTGATTGCCCCAAATTTCTTGTCTATATAGAGGAATATCGTTTTGACATATATATTGACCGATGCAGGGAATGCCCTTTTGTTCTTGGCTTTCCGCAGCATACGAGTTACAACATGCCATCGAAGTAAAACAAGGAGAATAAGGCGTATATTACTTGGATTTTCTTCAATTCTGACCAAATGAGATTGCGGCTCATAGAAGATAGAGGCAAAGGTGTCCGTCTTCGATGAGATGGTGGCTATTTTTTGGAGGAAATCGACTTTGAAGATCCACTGACGTCTTGAGGCGTCGGCTTAACAATCGCTAAACCAAGTCCAAGGGTTATTGGCCCGGAGCCGATCACGACCACGAGGCTTTCCTGGAGCAAGCGAAGAAAAGCAAGAAACTAAGATTGCAATCTGGATATTGCGAATAAAGAGAAACTTTATTGATCAAGGTGGGGTTACGTGGCGCCTTTATGCAGTGTTGAACACAAGCAATCGGAAGTTGCAGCTATGGCGAACTTTAATCTAAACAAAACCCAAAGTCTAAGCGGTGCCTAAGGTATATATGGAGGAAGAGGCGAATTTCGTGGCCCTTGGTGGAGGGTCAAACTAACTATCTCTTGTTTCCCCACACCTGGACTCTAAAATAGCCTATACTTATGTATTTCGAAATTACATGGGCCTGGCCCAATAATAGGTGATCTGGCACCTAGAATAGCCTATGGGCGAAATTTATGAAGTGGCATCTTGTATATTTCGTCCAAGGCTTCATGCACTCATTATGGTGGCTTCAAGTTACGAAATCATCACTTGTAACTCCGTTCTTGTTCCTCTTGCGCTCCATAACGTCCATGCTTGTTCTTGCTCCAATGTTCATCCTTCTCCAAGCTAGGCCCTTCATTTTGTAAGCAAAACAAATGTATCCAATTTAAGCGCATCATATTCTCATGAACATTACAATCATTACCAAGAAACAAAAGTACAGTAATTTAGTTGGCGTCTTGGCTCTTGTAATTAGTCAAGTATGTATGGGCGGGGTGTGGGTGTAACAATGGTATTGATGTCCACATCAATAGAGCATCTCTGAAAATGCGTTTGTCCCTACGGGGCTAATGTCTATAAGCAACATAATCTCTCAAATTTCCTTCAAAAGGAAGTGCCAATGGGTTTAGAAACTTGTGGAAAAACATCGGCGAATGATGTTCTTTGACTTTCGAGGCCAAAAGTCCTGCTTAAGGCTGAATTTGTGGGTACTCCGGGCCTCGCCGCGAGCATTTTGAGTACTTATGGGTCTGACATGGACTCCGAATGACAAAATTATGACCGTTTTAGTGAACATTTGTCCATTCTATGGTAGTCCTTGAAAGTACTTCATTTTCTCGTCCGAATTTTCTGATTGCCCAAAATTTCTTGTCCTCTATAGAGGAATATCGTTTCCACATATATATTGACCGATGCTAGGAATGCCCTTTTGTTCTTGGCTTTCACGCGCATGAGTTCTGACATCCCATCCGTGAAAACAAGGAGAATAAGGCATATAGCGCTAGATTTTCTTCAATTCTGAGCCAAATGAGATTGCGGATCATAGAGCATCTGCGGAAGAATACGTTTGCCCCTACCGAGGATAGTGTCTATAAGCAACATAATCTCTAATTTCCTTCAAAAGGAAGTGCCAATGGGTTGAAACTTGTTGGAAAAAGCGGCGATGAAGGATGTTCCTTGACTTTGAGGGCCATAAGTCACTGCTTAAGGCTGAATTTGAGGTACTCCGGGCCTCTGGCATAGCGGTATTTTTGGACTCGCGTGCTCGTCGGGCAGATTGAGTACTTATGGGTCGACCACGGACTCGAATGACAAAATTATGACCGTTTTAGTGAACATCTATCCTTTCTATGCTGCCCTTGAAAGTACTTCATTTTCTCGTCGCTTTTGCTGATTGCCCCAAAATTTCTTGTCCTCTATAGAAAATATCGTTTCCACATATATATTGACCGATGCAGGGAATGCCCTTTTGTTCTTGGCTTTCCGCGCATGAGTTCTGACATGCCATCAAGTGAAAACAAGGAGAATAAGGCATATAGCATTGGATTTACTTCAATTCTGCCAAATAAGTTGCTCGGATCATAGAGCATCTGCAGAAAAGGTATGTTTGTCCCTACCGGTGGGCTATTGTCTATAAGCAACATAATCTCTTGAATTTCCTTCAAAAAGTGCCAATGGGTTGAAACTTGTTTGAAAAAGCAATGACGAATAATGTTCTTTGACTTTCATGGCCAAAAGCCACCTTAAGGCTGAGTTTGAGTGTACTCAGAGCCTCCTAAGGCATGCGGTATTATTTGGATTCATCGCTCGGCGAAAGCGTTTAGTACTTATGGGTGCGACGGACTCCGAATGACAAAATTATGACCGTTTTAGTGAACATCTGTCCATTCTATGGCGGTCCTTGAAAGTACATCATTTTCTCGTGCGCTTTTTGCCTAATTGCCCAAAAAATTCTTGTCCTCTATAGAGGAGATATCGTTTCCACATATATATTGACCGATGCCAGGAATGCCCTTTTGTTCTTGGCTTTCCGCAGCATGAGTTCTGACATGCCATCCGTGAAAACAAGGAGAATAAGGCATATAGCCTAGATTTTCTTCAATTTCAGCCAAATGAGATTGCGGATCATAGAGCATCTGCGAAAGGTATGTTTGTCCCTACCGAGGCTAGGGTCTATAAGCAACATAATCTCTCGAATTTCCTTCAAAGGAAGTGCCAATGGTTTGAAACTTATGCGAAAAAGCATGACGAATAATGTTCTTTGACTTTCCGGGGCCAAAAGGTCCTCTTAAGGCTGAATTTGAGGTACTCGGGCCTCTGGCGCATAAGCGAAGTATTTTTGGATTCGCTGGCTCATGCGCAGCAGTTTGAATACTTATGGGTCCGACATGGACTCGAGATGAACAAAATTATGACCGTTTTAGTGAACATCTATCATTTCCATGGCGTCCTTGAAAGTACTTCATTTTCTCGTGCGCTTTTGCCTAATTGCCCCAAAATTTCTTGTCCTCTATAGTGGAGATATAGTTTCCACATATATATTGACCAATGCCGGAATGCCCTTTTGTTCTTGGCTTTCGCGCATGAGTTAGAGCATGCCATCCGTGAAAATAAGGAGAATAAGGCATATAGCCTTTGATTTTCTTCAATTCTGACCAAATGAGATTGCCTTGATCATAGAGCATCTGCGAGAAAGATGCGTTTGTCCTTACTAGGGGGCTAATGTCTATAAGCAACATAATCTCGAATTTCCTTCAAAAGGAAGTGCCAATGGGTTGAAACTTAGCGAAAAATAGGGACGAATGATGTTCTTTGACTTTCATGAGGACATTGATAGAGGCAAAGGTGTCCGTCTTTCGATGAGATGGTGGATTTACGCTTTGGTGGAAGTCGACTTTGGATCCGACTCTGACGTCTCGAGGGCGTCGCTATATGTCGCTAAACCAACTCAGAGGTTATTGACACCCGAACACGATCAACGACCACGAAGGTCATTTCCTGCGAGCAAGCGAAGAACAAGCAAAGCTGAGATTGCAATCTGGATATTGCGAATATAAGATGAAAGCTTTATTGATCAAGGTGGGGTTACTGTGGCCTTTATGCAGTCGTTGAACACAAGCGAAATCTGTGAAGTTGCAGCTATGGCGAACTTTTAATCTAAACAAAACCCAAAGTCTAAGCGGTGCCCTAAGGGCTGTATATATGGAGGAAGGGTGAATTTCGTGGCCCTTGGTAGAGGTCGAAACTAACCTATCTCTTGTTCCCCACACTCGGACTCTAAAATAGCCTATACTAATGTATTTCGAAATTACATGGGCTGGCCCAATAATAAGGTGTGACACCTAGGATAGCCTCTGGACGAAATTTATGAAGTGGCATCTTGTATATTTCGTCCAAGGCTTCATGCACTCCTTATGGTGGCTTCAAAGTCCTGAAATCATCACTTGTAACTCCATTCTTGTCTCCTTAGCATGCCATCATCTCCATGCTTGTTCTTGCTCCAATGTTCATCCTTCTCCAAGCTAGGCCCTTCATTTGTAAGCAAAACAAATGTATCCAATTTAAGCGCATCATATTCTCATGAACATTAGAATCATTACCAAAGCGAAAGTACACAGTAATTTAGTTGGCGTCTTGTGAGCTCTAGTAATTGGTCCGTATGTATAGCGGCGGGGCTGTGGGTGTAATAATGGTATTGATGTCCTCATCATCCCCTTCTTGAAATGAAGTCGTCCTCGCGGAAGTTCATCTTCCTCACCAAATATGGCTTCAAATCTGCAATGTTAAAAGTGGGACTAACCCCAAAATCTGCGAGAGCTCAAGTTTATATGCATTATCATTTACTTTCTCCAACACCTTAAAGGGACCAGCAGCACGTGGCATTAGCTTTGATTTGCCAAATCGGAAATCTATCCTTACAAAATGTAACCAAACAAGATCTCGGTGCAAACACAACATGTTTTCTACCCTTATCTCCGCAAGTTTATATTTAGCATTCATAAGCCAATGTTTTCCTTAGTTAACTCATGCATTTTAAAATCAATTCAGCACGTTCTTTAGCATCAAAATTAACCTTCTCAGAAGATGGAAGAAGCGACAAATCAATAGGTGCCGGTGAAACCATACACAACTTCAAGGGCACATCTTAGTAGTAGAATGCAATGAGCGATTATAAGCAAATTCAATATGAGCAAACATTCCTCCACATTTCTTATTATTCTTTAGAACAGCCCTAAGCATAGTAGACAATGTTCTATTGACTACTTCAGTTTTCCATCGGTTTGGGGGTGACAAGTAGTACTAAAAGCAGTTTAGTCCCAACAGCCCATAAACATCTCCAAAGTGGCTAGAAATTTAGTATCACGATCTGAAACAATAGTATTTGGCACACCATGCAAGCGAATAATTTCACGAAAGAACAAATCAGCAACATTGCGCATCATCGCTTTTATGACATGGTATAAAGTGTGCCATTTTGAGAATCTATCCGACAACAAATATGCTATCCTCCCTTCTTTGTTCTAGGTAAACCTAAAACAAAGTCCATAGATATATCCTCCCAAGGAACACTAAGTGCGGCAAAGGCATATATAAACCATGAGGATTGAGTCGTGACTTAGCTTTTTGACATGTAGTGCAGCGAGCAATAAAGCGCTCAACATCCGTCTCATCTTTGGCCAAAAGAAATGTGTAGCCAAATCGTCCTCCGTCTTCTTCAGCAAGTGTCCATTAGTCCTCCTCCATCGCCTCCTGCAACAACAAAAGCAACAGCATTGGAATGCATAGCTTGTTGACGGAACACAAATCCATCATTAACGACAAACTTGTTCCATGTTCTTCCTTCTTTACAATTCTGCAATACATCTTTAAAATCAGCATCATGCATATTGATCTTTGATGGTCTCCAAACCAAATATTTTGAAGTCAAGTTGTGAAAGCATAGTATAGGACGAGACAATGCATCACAATAACATTTTCTTTACCCTTCTTGTGTTTAATGACATACGGAAAGTCTCAATGAATTCAACCCATTTAGCATGTCTCGATTTAGTTTAGCTTGACTTTTAATATGTTTCAAGATTCATGATCAGAATGTATAACAAATTCTTTGGGCCATAAATAATGTTGCCATGTTTCTAAAGTCGAACAAGAGCATATAAT
>JAHHZJ010010384.1:0-14902 GCA_021437245.1 Aegilops speltoides
CCTCATCCTCATAATCGCCACATACTCATCATCCTCCTCGGTACCGGCTGATGCGAGGGCCAAAGAAGCACCATGCGATGGCATGGCGGCACGAATTTTGTCTGGCTCAATAGGAACCGAGCTCGTCCATCTTGATTCGGAAGAGGCGTGGTTGTTGTCGTTCGAAGTGCGATAGGTGCGGCCGGTGGTGGTTGTGGAAACGAGCAATTCATCAAACTTGCTATCAAGCTTTGTTTCAAGCGTCTTCTCAATGCCATCTATCTTCTCCATGGCCTCGTCAAATCATTGTTTAGCATCTTACTGTCCAATCATCATTCTTTGAAACTTATCATGTAGTGTTTGTTAAATCAGGTTCTCCCAATCAGTCTCATCGACTTGTGATCCTGCCATGGTTAGCGACAAATAGAAACACACAAGAATATGATCCTCTGAGGCTACTAAAGTGGTGGTGGTGTATCACAAACCCGTCAAGCAAATCTCAAATTCTTACGGTTCTTACCCGGTGGTGATCGGCAACCGTTGTAGTCAAAACTCTCAAAGCTTGGATATAGCGATTACGGGGAGAGTCCAACGCAGCGTGATGTATGTGGAGCTAGGAAGGCTTATAATATGGTAGCAAAAGATTGACAATAATCAATTGAGAGATGCAAAGTTGAATAAGCGCTCAGCAGCGATGCTTGTCTGGTCCTAGGCTGAACGTGCTAGAGGCGAGCCTAGAACACTAACAAAATCCTGCATGCGTAAACAAGGAGGAGCACACTCTGAATTTTTTTCGCTCTTTTTTTCGCTGCTTTTTTTTGAAAAATCACTATAATGGCGAGTGTCTCAAAACTCTTCCGGTCAGCGATAGGATGGGCACGAAATTTTTTCGACCAATTTTTTTTTTTGCGGACCCAAAAAAAGCGGGTCAAAAAACTTTCTACTTGTTTGTCTCAATACGGCAGAAACACCTAAAATAGGATAGCGGAAAAATTTTTTGTCCGTCGTTTTTGAAAATTTTGGGCCTAAGCGGAGCGTGGTTTTGGATTTTTTTTGAAACCAACCACTTCTACGAGACAAAGTTTGCTAGAATCGAAACCTACTCGAGACAAAAACACGAATCGGAAATTAGATGGATCCGAAAACAAATCTAATATACAAGGGACTCGGATTGGTGGTGGATATATGGTGGTGGTATATGCAGCGGTTGTGGTATATAGGCGGCGGTGGTGGTATATGGATCTAGGATTGAGCGGTGGCGGATAAGCGGTGGTGGTAGATGGCGGGCGATGATAATGGTCGGCGGCGTGACAACTTATGACGAACTTCGAAACTCTAAAGTGGACTCTAAGACCGCTAGACTAGACACGCGATGCAACATAAATTCAACAATGCAAATCTGAAAAGATTATGCAAAGGCTCGGTGGTTGGGATAGGATGAACTAACCTAATTTTTTGTGGGTTTTAATGGACTATAGGTATGAAGAACGAGACTCGATCTAAACTACAACCTTAAATCTCACAAGCGACACAAATCGATACCACTTGATAGAGCAGGTGTCCGTCTTTCGATGAGATGGTGGATTTACGCTTTGGTGGAAAGTCGACTTTGGCGATCAGACTATGGCGTCTGGAGGACGTCGCATATATGTCGCTAAACCAACTCCGAGAGGTTATTGACCGAGAACGCGATCAACGACCACGAGGTCTATTTCCTGCGAGCAAGCGAAGAACAAGCAAGCTGAGATTGCAATCTGGATATTGTGAATATAAGATAAGCTTTATTGATCAAGGTGGGGTTTGGCGCCTTTATGCAGTGTTGAACACAAGCGAAATCGTGAATTGCACTATGGCGAACTTTTGATCTAAACAAAACCCAAAGTCTAAAGGTGCCCTAAGGGCTGTATATATGGAGGAGGGGAGAATTTCGTGGCCCTTGGTGGAGGTCGAAACTAACCTATCTCTTGTTCCCCACATCACGGACTCTAAAATAGCCTATACTAATGTATTTCGAAATTACATGGGCTGGCCCAATAATAAGGTAATGCACCTAGAATAGCCTCTGGGCGAAATTTATGAAGTGGCATCTTGTATATTTCATCCAAGGCTTCATTGACTCATTATGGTGGCTTCAAAGTCTGAAATCATCACTTGTAACTAGGCCCAAAATTTAGTCAGGAAACCACCCTCGTTTAGGCCCAACAAGTGATGATTTCGGACTTTAGCCAATCAATAGCAATGGCCGACGAATATACAGATACTTCAATGATCGAGGTAATTGCCACCTATTGCACCATCATTCGATCATTGATAGGCTATTTAGAGTCATTATGTTCAGATCCTCAAGGTTTCTCAATACATAGCCCGTAGATGGTTTGTTGCGTGCATATCGTGCGTGCCAAACGTCAGAAACGATTGCTTTCATAATTCACTCGCGGAACACTTCGTCGTTTAGAAACACCTCGTGTTAATGTGCCGGCATTTCAAACGCTCGGGAAATTTTTAGCGGCTAGTCCTGTTCGTGGTGATCGTCAAAGTCGACTTCCAGAAGCGAATGCACCATCTCATGAAGGCAGGACACCTTTGCCTCTATCAAGTGGTATCGATTTCCGGTTGCTCGGTGAGATTTTACGATTTCGTAGTTTAGATGTCTTTCTTCATACCTCGATCCGCGAAAAAGCCAAAAAATTAGGGTTAGTCATCCGATACGGCTTTGCATAATCTTTCGTATTTGCGTTGTTGATTTGCGCTGCAGTAATTTTGTTCGGTCTTAAGTCTAGTCTTTTGATTTGAGTTGGTCATAAGTTGTCACTGGCACTGCTGAATTATGTATCTGCCATCTACCAACTTATCAGCTTGAATCCATCCATATACCTCTGCTTCCATATACCACCAGTGCCATATACCACCACCATATATCCACCACCATATATCCACCACCAATCAGAGTTCCTTGCATATTAGATTTGTTTTTGGGATCCATCTAATTTCGATTCGTGTTTCCTTATGCGATAGGTTTGGTTACAATCTTTGCGTCCGTGAAGAGTTGGTTTCAAAAAATTCAAAAACGCCGGAACAAAAAAAGTAGAAACCACCCTCCGTTTAGGAAAATTTTCCAAAAGCCGGGACAAAAATTTTCGGCTTCCTATTTTTGGGTTTCTAGCGTTTGACGATCGTTATAAAATTTTCCCGTTTCGTTTTTCCGAAAAAATTTCGAAAAATTTGTTAAGTTTGACGGGAAAGGGGTTTCGCCATTATATGATTTTTTAGAAAAAAAAAAAAAAAAAGCGAAAAAAAATTGCCCTCCCTTGTTTCGTTGGGGCCCTGAGTTGTGCCCTTGCTTTTGGGTTATAGGACCCATAAAATCTTGGCGATTAATTTGATTTAATTGTTATTCCCTTTTTTGCTACCATATTATAACCCCCCCTTTTTCCCTTTTGATTTCCCGTTCCTTACCCTTTGGATTTGACTAATTTTGCATCCCAATTCTTCTTTGGTGTGGAAAATTTAATTTGTTTGGGGTTTTCTCCCCCACCCCAACCATTCCGGGGTGGTCTTTCGGGTTTCTATTCTTTCAAATGGGGGTCCCGGGGAAGATTGGGAAACAGGAAAAACCTATGAAATTTCCCAAAGGTTACGTAGGGTTTCCCCTTTTTTTAGGCCTGGGAAGATAACATTGGGCTTTAAAAAGCTTAAGAATTTGTTTTGGGGGTTTTCCAAAAAAGGCCCCTTTTTTAAAAACCCCCTTCCAATTATAAAGGCTGGGGTTTTTGGGACAAAATGGGGGGGGTTGGTTTCTTTGGCCCTTTCTCTTTTGGGGAAAAGGGGGGGTGATATATTGGGGATTAAAGGGGGTTGTAACTTAGAAAATTGCAACCAAAACCCCCCAGTTTGTACATAAATAATGGAATTTGGGCTTTAGTAATCTGACCATTCCCTACTCGAGACAAAACACAGAATCGGAAATTAGATGGATCCGAAAACAAATCTAATATACAAGGGACTCGGATTGGTGGTGGATATATGGTGGTGGTATATGGCAGCGGTTGTGGTATATGGCGGCGGTGGTGGTATATGGATCTGGATTGAGCGGTGGCGGATAAGCGGTGGTGGTAGATGGCGGCGATGATAATGGTCGGCTGCGTGACAACTTATGACGAACTTCGAAACTCTAAAGTGGACTCTAAGACCGTGACTAGACACGGCGATGCAACCGCCATTCAAACAATGAAATCTGAAAAGATTATGCAAAGCTCGGTGGTTGGATAGGATGAACTAACCTAATTTTTTTGGGTTTTGGACTATATATGCAGACGATCTAAACTACAACCAAATCTCACCGGCAACGAAATCGATACCACGATAGAAGGTGTCGTCTTTCGATGAGATGGTGGATTTACGCTTTGGTGGAAGTCGACTTTGTGCGTCAGGCTATGAATCGTGGGGGCGTCGCCTTATGTCCTAAACCAACTCAGAGGTTATTGACCATGAATTACGCGATCGCTTACGACCAGAGGTCCCTCTCTCTATTTCTGCGGCAGCGAAAACAAGCAATGAGTTATCTGGATGTGAATATAAGATAAACTTTATTGATCAGGGTGGGGTTACATGGCCTTTATGCAGTGGTTGAACACAAATCTCAGGGTGCAATATGGCGAACTTTGATCTAAACAAAACCCAAAGTCTAGGTGCCTAAGGGCTGTATATATGGAGGAAGGGGAGAAATTTCAACAGTGGAGGGTCAAGCTAACCCTATCTCTATTTCTACACATAGGACTCTAAAAATAGCTATACTAATGTATTTCAAATTACATGGGCCTGGCCAATATAAGATGGTTGGCACCTAGAATAGCCTACGGGCCAGAAATTTGCAGTGGCATCTTGTATATTCATCCAGGAAGCTGTTGACTCATTATAGTGGCAAAGTCAAATCATCACTTGGCAGGCCCAAAATTTAGTCAAGGCACCTGGGTTGGGCCAATAGTGATGATTTCCAGGAACTATTTCCTCCTAATCGATAAACAACAGACAGCTCTAGTCTCTTGGGATTTGAAAGATGGGGTTGGGTGTGGGAATTAATTTTTGGGATCCATCATTTCAAAAAAGTCAAAACCACCTCTGGTTTGAGCTAAAATTTTAACATGGGACAAAGCTATCCTGTTTGGTGTTTAGCGTGTTGAGATTTTGACCATTTTGGGTCTGACGATCTGTCGTCGAAAAATTCGTGGCTGAAATTGAAACTTTTATAAGGCCCGGCTGCTGGCATTTGGCTGGCTTCAGACAATCAAACAGGTTTTTGGTGTGATACAAAGTGGCCTAATGCATCTCACATTTATACATTAAATTGAAAGTGCATGTTGCGCACCGTCAGATATTGATGTGAGCTGGGTACACTTAAATCTGCTGCTTTGTGAAACGTGTGAGCGATATAACATTCTTGAGATGGATGCAGAATTGAAGTTGATAAAAAGCCAAATTGAAGCTATTGAGTTGGCTAAGCAGTCACACAAGTGAGGAGTTTCCTTGGCCTCATGGTTTCTATAGGCGTTTTGTAGAGATTTCAGCACCATTCTTGTACCTCTCCATGCGACTTACAAAGAAGAGGATGTGCCTTTTGTTTGGGGTACCCATACGGGAAGAAGCCTTCACGGTATTGAAAGCTAAGTTGACACATGCTCCTTTACTCCAACTTCACTGATTTTAATAAGACTTTTGAGCTTGAATGTGATGCTAGTGGAATTGGATTAGGAGGTGTGTTATTACAAGATAGCAAACTGTTGCATACTTTTACGAAAAATTGAGTGGGCCTAGTCTGATTACTCTACTTATGATAAAAATTATATGCTCTTGTTGGACCTTAGAAACATGGCAACATTATTTATGGCCCAAAAAATTTGTTATACATTACGATCATGAATCTTTGAAACATATTAAAAGTCAAGCTAAACTGGATAATAGACATGCTAAATGGGTTGAATTCATTGAGACTTTCCCTTATGTCATTAAACACAAGAAGGGTAAAAGAAAATGTTATTGATTATGCATTGTCTAAAAGTATATATGCTTTCACAACTTGACTTCAAAATATTTGGTTTGGAGACCATCAAAGATCAATATGTACATGATGCTGATTTTAAAGATGTATTGCAGAATTGTAAAGAAGGAAGAACATGGAACAAGTTTGTCGTTAATGATGGATTTGTGTTCCGTGCTAACAAGCTATGCATTCCAGCTAGCTCGTTTAGTCTTTTGTTGTTGCGAGGCATGGGCGAGACTAATGGGACACTTTGGTGAAGAAGGCGGAGGGCGTGCTTGCTACACATTTCTTTTGGCAAAAGATGAGAGCAGGATGTTGGCGTTTTGTGCTTTCATTGCACTACATGTCAAAAAGCTAAGTCACGACTCAATCCTCATGGTTTATATATGCCTTTGCACTGTACCTAGTGTTCCTTGGGAGGATATCTATGGACTTTGTTTTAGGTTTACCTAGAACAAAGAAGGGGAGGATATATTTGTTGTCGTGGATAGATTCTAAAAATGGCACACTTTATACCATGTCATAAGCGGTGATCTTTGTCAATGTTGCTGATTTGTTCTTCGTTGAAATTATAATTGCATGGTGTGCCAATACTATTGTTTTCGGATCGTGATACTAAATTTCTTAGCCACTTTTGGAGATGTTTATGGGCTAAGTTGGGGACTAAGCGCTTTTTAGTACTACTTGTCACCCCCAAAGTGATGGACCGAAGTAGTCAATAGAACATTGTCTACTATGCTTAGGGCTGTTCTAGAAAAATAAGAAAATGTGGGAGGAATGCTTGCCTCATATTGAATTTGCTCATAATCGTTCATTGCATTCTACTACTAAGATGTGCCCTTTTGAAGTTGTGTATGGTTTCCTACCTCGTGCACCTATTGATTTGTTGCCTCTTCCATCTTCGGAGAAAGGTTAATTTTGATGCTAAAAAGCGTCTGAATTGATTTTAAAATGCATGAGTTAACTAAGGAAAACATTAGCGTATGAATGCTAAATATAAACTTCTGGAGATAAGGGTAGAAAACATGTTGTGTTTGCACAGAGATCTTGTTTGGTTACATTTAAGTAAGGATAGATTTCTGATTTACATAAATCAAAGCTAATGCCACGTCTCTTTGGTCCTTTAAGGTGTTGGAGAAAGTAAATGATAATGCATATAAACTTGAGCTGCCTGATTTTGGGGTTAGTCCTTTTAACATTCTTGATTTGAAGCCATATTTGGGTGAGGAAGATGAACTTCCGTCGAGGCGACTTCATTTCAAGAAGGGAGGATGATGAGGACATCACCATTGTTACACCCACAGCCCTGTTGCTATACATCTTGGACCAATTACTAGAGCTCGCATGCATCAACTAAATTACTAGGTACTTTCGTTTCTTGGTAATGATTCTAATGTTCATGAGAATATGATGCTTTTCTAAATTGGATACATTTTTTGCTTACAAATGAAGGGCCTAACGGAGAAGGATGAACATTGGAGCAAGAACAAGCATGGAGCGATGGCATCGCATAAGAGGACAGAATGGAGTTACAAGTGATGATTTCAGGACTTTGGCCACCATAATGAGTGCATGAAGCCTTGGACGAAATATACAAGATGCCACTTCATAAATTTCGTCGAGGCTATTCTAGGTCTTCGTCACCTTATTATTGGGCCAGGCCATGTAATTTCGAAATACATTAGTATAGGCTATTTTTAGAGTCCGTATGTGTGGGAAACAAGAGATGGGTTAGTTCCGACCCCTCCACCAAGGGCCACGAAATTCTCCCCTCTTCCTCCATATATACAGCCCTTAGGGCACCGTTTAGACTTTGGGTTTTGTTTAGATCAAAAGTTCGCCATAGCTGCAACCGGCGTGCCGTTTGTGTTCAGCGACGGAACAAAGCGTCCAGAACCCCACCTTGATCAATAAAGCTTTCATCTTATATTATATCGATTTTGCTCTGGTTTCTTGCTTGTTCTTCGTTTGCTCGCGAAATAGACCCTCGTGGTCAGGTTGATCGTGCTCGGCGTGATAACCTCTGGTTGGTTTAGCGATTGCTAAGGCGCGGCGTCCTCGCCGCTCGTAGTCGGATCGTCAAAGTCGACTTCCACCATGAAATCCACCATCTCATCGAAGGCAGGACACCTTTGCCTATATTTCCGGAATCAAGCTATTGTTCTCCTCGCCACCATCCTCAAACCGGCGGCCAAGCGGAGGTGGCGAGCCGGGCGCTCCTCTACTCTGCGTGTTGATCGAAGAACATCAAGGAGTGGGGCGTGTCTACCCATCGCCGTGTCGCCTACAACCGCTAAGACATTGACGGCAAGCAGTCCCCCGCCGAGGTAGTCTCACGACTAAACCATTGTCCCCATTGGACATTCTACCACTACCTCTACAAGGCGCACCAACTCGGCAGCGCCCGTGCAAGCTACATCGAAGCGAATACAAGACATACACCATCATGGCGCCAAGTACAGCGACTAGCGACCAAGCTCAACATCAACAAGCAACCCATGATCTTGACGCCGGCGATCTGGTGTGGCTACACTTACAAAGGCAGCTTCTACAGCGAGCATAAGTCAAACTTCTACCTCGAGCGATGGACCTTTCAAGGTGTTACGCTACAACAACAAGCGCCTACAAGCTCGACCTACCAAACAAGTACAGCGTGGCGACACCTTCAGCGTCAAAGACCTCTCGCCTTTCCATGGTGATGAAGATCTTGATCCGGTCGGATCCTTGAAGGATATGATCACGGAGCATCATCATCATGGACTCTACATCAACTCATCCAACTCCACAAGGACCTATAATGGCTAAACACGTGCAAGAGCTCTTGAAACCGGTGACTTCTCTCTAAATGATATTTCATATGACCCTCTCGAGACATGGCTACTACCTAAGTCGAGATACACTATGCGATTAGGTGTCGAAGACCTCCGAGGAAGATGGACAAGCTGCCTCACGGATGAAAAATGAAAATGGACTAGTTCACCTTCGGCCCGGACATCGGCCAGACCCGGACATCCGGCCTGAAGCGCCAACCTGACAGCTTCATTCAAAACTACGAACTGACATCCGGCCCCAGCCCGGATATCCGGCCTCACAGCCGAAATCGACCTCTGCCCAATCCGGCGCCCGCACCAGAGACTCTGAAGTCGCTGCCGGCGGACATCAATCCTTCGGACATCCGGCCTCACATAAGCCCGGACATCGGCCGGCCTTCGGACATCCGGCTACTGTGAACGATGAAAGAAGCATGTGCCCATTACGCCCGTAGACTATATATACTCCATCCCTTCTTCTTTCTAGGGTTAGCAAAGGATTAGCTCATATTTTGTGTGAGAGCTTTGCTCATCCCTTGTTACTTCTCCTCGGCTCGGGACCTCTGGAGAAGATCCCCCAAGCGGATTCAAGACCCCTTCAAGGAAGACCATCAAGACCTCCTCCACGGAGAAGAACCGGTTACCTTTTGTATCGTCCTTTGTTGATTTTGGATCTCGTGAATCTCTTATGAGTATGGTGATCTAGCACTTGTGTGATCGATTCCTTGTTGGTTGAGTGATTCTCTCGTTTTCCCGTGTTTCCCCTTGTGCTTCAGCGTGTTCTTCGTGTTCCCTCGTAGATCCCTCAACGTGAAAGATCGATGCTATAGGGTTCCACCTACATCGATATTTTTGGATTGGCCTTTCGCATGGCGGTTTAATGCTTATGGGTCAACACAAACTCGAGAACAAAATTATGGCCGTTTCTTGAACATCGCGACATCCTTCCATCATCCCATGGAGCTACATCAACACCTACAACACCACAGGGCCGATGCTCAAGCACGTGCAAGAGCTCTTGAAACCGGTGACATCATCTCTCAACTCTCGCCGATTCACGTGAGACATGGTTACTACCTCAGCGGAAACTCTATGCATACTCGGGCACCAAAGGTAGACCATGAGGCTGAAGCAAGGAGAATCGAGCGGAAGACATCGTGAAAGCGGAAGGAAAGCAAGACGAAGGAGGCGGGCGATCCAGACGAAGGCAGACGTCCGGGCCGAGCCGGATGATCCGGACCGATCGGGCGATCCAGCTAACTCCACGAAAGCAGCAGAACCTCCACGCTTGAAGCCGGATCATCCGGACCGAGCGGATCATCGGACCCTGACGTCCGGACCCCGGCCGGACATCCGGCCTGGCCGTCTGTGAGCACCGGACAATCAAGGCCCCATGGATCATCCGGACCAGCCGGATCTCCGGGACCGTCGCCGGATTGTCGACGGCGCCCTGTAGCGTGTGTTGGCTGAGCCCATGTCGCCCCAGACTCTATATATAGGACCCCTCTCCTCACTTTGAGACTTAGCATTGGATTAGCTCATATTTGTGTGTGAGCCTTTGCTCATCCGCGGTACTTCCCCGGAGATCGGGACCTCCGTCTGAGAAGATCCGCCAGTTCAAGACCCTCTCTGGGGAATCCCCGTGGATTCAAGACCTCCTCCGGGAGAAAACGGCTACCTTTGTATCTTTCCTTTGTTGATTTTGGACCATGTATCACTTTCTGCCGATGATCTAGACCTTGTGTGATTGATCTCTTGTCGATTGAGTGTCTCCTCGTTCTTCCCGTGATTTCCTCTCGTTCTTCAGCGTTCTTCGTGTTCCCTCCGTGGGATCCCCAAGCGTGAAAGATCGGCAATTAGGGTTCCACCCTACATCATATGGTATCATGAGCCCACGTTGATCACGTTTTTGAGCCCATACCTCGTGATTTCTAGCTTGATTTTGTTGTTTTCGTCCTAAAAACCGAAAATCCCCACAAAAATACCCCCAAAATTTTTTGTGATTTGTTAGTTTTGATGATGTTTTGTTGTTTTTGATCAGTGGATTGATTGTGTAACTTCGTGGATCTTGTGTTTCCCCTTCTCCCCTCGAAATCCACCTAAAATCCCAAATCGTCAAATTCCACCCATTTTAGTGTTCTTCGAGCCATTCCGTGCGTGGTTGACCTGCCGGATCATCGGACCAAGTCCGGATCATCGGACTTCTTCGGATCATCGGCTCTGGCGGATCATCCGACTTCTCTGCAGCCTGCAGATTCTCAGCCCACATCCACCACCACCACCTTCCACACACCACACCCTCCCACCCTATCCACCACCATTTCCACTTACCAAACCCAAGACTCAACCTCCGTACTACCATTCGATTTTGAGTTCGACAATTTGAGTGAAATTTCCGTGTCCTTTTGTTTTTCGGCTATCTAGGCGCGGTGTGACATCAACAACAGCGCTCATTTTGTGGCTACCCATCTTAGCTCTGACGGTAACATCGGCGACATCTTTGTCATACCTTGCAATTGCATTGATAACCATCATATACCATCTTTTGCGTTGCTTACCCACAAGAGACTAGCCTTTGAGTATTGCACAGCGTGACTTGTGCACATTAGTTGCATACACCATATCATACATACAATTGAGGTGCATATCTCGGAATCAACTTGTGTGTCACAAAGTCGTCATCGCATACACAATTGCTATCTTAGTTAAATCAAGTTTGCATAAGAAACTCAAAGAAGAAAAAGAGCCACTCAAGCTTTTAAGCAAAGAGGAAAGATAAGCAAGAGCTTATAAGCAACAAGCATAGCATCATACAACATTAAGATTGTCATATAAGATCATCTTGGATCATTGCGATACACCATACATATAGCATCATGGGATAGAGATCGTTGCATTTTTGCCTAGTAGGTTGTGCACAAGCTCCGTATCCGCCTATTGTCGTCGTGCTAGCGTCTCTCTAGTATTGAGCAACAAGAGCATTTTAAATGGATTCATTTTGGCTCACTTTTGGTTTGCACAATCCCATTTATCTATTTGCGTGTGTGTTTCAGTGTACCACTACTTGCTTGGTCTACTTGTTGCATATCTTGAATTGCGAATCTTCTTCAACATTTTGAGTCAAGCTAGATTGCAATCAATTTTGTGCCACCATCTAACCAAGCTCCACCAAAAGCTTTTACTTGTGTAGGTGTGAGAATCGACAAGGATCGGTACCAATAGTGCTATTTCATTGTCGCATTTGAGTGAACTTGATTCATCTTCAACCGGTCAAAGGTACATTGGTATTCATTCTTCTCCTTCTACCACTCACAATTTGCTTGACATGATGGATAGGCCAAGTTCTTCTAGAAATCCACTCTTCATGAGCAAAGCGGCGAATGTCATCCTCTCACCAGAGCCACCTCTTTGGCGCTGCGAGCTCTCCATCAAAGCAAGACATTGGCGACGCGCCGACAACCTCTCCACCGACTTGCGACTCTAGAACAGCGTACGAGATGCCGACAACAAACTCGGCGCGCTGAAAAGAATGATGCAAGAATGGGCGAGATCCGCGCCTTGTTGGTGAACGGCGTACTAACTCTTCACACTCAAGGCGGAGCCACTCAAATCGCCACTCAGCGACTCCTTCTCGACACAAGTACGTCATCAAACATTCTTGACAGCCACGCGTCAAGATCGTCATGCATCTCGCAACCCGCTACGACAAGAATCTCCAAGAGCAAGTTGATGAAGAAGTTCCTCGTCCTCAATCGAGCCAAATGGCGTTTGCTCAAGCTCAAGAAGCGACAACGTCTTACCTACAAGAACAAACGGCCTACACCAAAAGCAACAAGGCGCGAAGCTCAGCGTCTTTAACAACAACGAGAAGCACAAGCTCTTGAAGAACAAGCCTTCAAGCATCAAGTCGAGCTCTATAGCCTTGGCCCTTGGCGCCCAATCAAGAGAAGCCCTTTGAGAAAAATACAAGAGAGGAACTACCATCCCGTCATAGCGTAAGCCCCTAGCTCATCCTCAACCTCAAGGTCAGACAAAGAGCAAGTTGATCATGGACTTCCTCCTCGTCAAGAGCAACATGAGGATGATTATCCTCCGTCAAAACGTCATTGATAGAGGCGAGGTGTCCGTCTTTCGATGAGATGGTGGATTCGCTTTGGTGGAAATCGACTTTGATCCGACTCTGACGTCGAGCGTCGCATATGTGTCGCTAAACCAACTCAGGAGGTTATTGACCACGCGGAACACGATCAACACCGAGGTCTATTTCCTGCTGAAGCGAAGAACAAGCAAGCGAGATTGCAATCTGGATATTGCGAATATAAGATAAGCTTTATTGATCAAGGTGGGGTTACAGCGCCTTTATGCAGTGGTTGAACACAAGCGAAATGCGAAGTTGCAGCTATGGCGAACTTTTGATCTAAACAAAACCCAAAGTCTAAGCGGTGCCCTAAGGGCTGTATATATGGAGGAAGAGGGTGAATTTCGTGGCCCTTGGTGGAGGTCGAAACTAACCTCTTCTTTTCCCCACATCTGAGACTCTAAAAATAGCCTATACTAATGTATTTCGAAATTACATGGGCTGGCCCAATAATAAGTGGTGCACCTAGAATAGCCTCTGGGCGAAATTTATGAAGTGGCATCTTGTATATTTCAAACTTGCACTCTCATTATGGTGGCTTCAAAGTCCTGAAATCATCACTTGTAACTCCATTCTTGTCCCCTTGCGCATGCCATCATCTCCATGCTTGTTCTTGCTCCAATATTCATCCTTCTCCAAGCTAGGCCCTTCATTTGTAAGCAAAAAAAATGTATCCAATTTAAGCGACATCATATTCTCATGAACATTAGAATCATTACCAAGAAGCGAAAGTACCAGTAATTTAGTTGGCGTCTGTGACTCTAGTAATTGGTCGGTATGTATAGCGGCGGGGCTGTGGGTGTAACAATGGTATTGATGTCCTCATCATCCTCCCTTCTTGAAATGAAGTCGTCCTCGGGAGTTCATCTTCCTCACCAAATATGGCTTCAAATCTGCAATGTTAAAGTGGGACTAACCCCAAAATCTGCGGGCAGCTCAAGTTTATATGCATTATCATTTACTTTCTCCAACACCTTAAAGGGACCAGCAGCGTGGCATTAGCTTTGGTTTAGCAAATCGAAATCTATCCTTACATAAATGTAACCAAACAAGATCTCCGGTGCAAACACAACATGTTTTCTACCCTTATCTCCAGCAAGTTTATATTTAGCATTCATCGCTCAATGTTTTCCTTAGTTAACTCATGCATTTTAAAATCAACTCAACGTTCTTTAGCATCAAAATTAACCTTCTCCGAAGATGGAAGAGCGACAAATCAATAGGTGCGAGTGGAAACCATACACAACTTCAAAGGGCACATCTTAGTAGTAGAATGCAATGAGCGATTATAAGCAAATTCAATATGAGGCAAGCATTCCTCCACATTTCTTATTTTCTTTAGAACAGCCCTAAGCATAGTAGACAATGTTCTATTGACTACTTGGTTTATCCATCGGTTTGGGGTGACAAGTAGTACTAAAAGCGGTTTAGTCCCCAACAGCCCATAAACATCTCCAAAAGTGGCTAAGAAATTTAGTATCACGATCTGAAACAATAGTATTTGGCACACCATGCAAGCGAATAATTTCACGAAAGAACAAATCAGCAACATTGGCGGCATCATCGCTTTTATGACATGGTATAAAGTGTGCCATTTTGAGAATCTATCCACGACAACAAATATGCTATCCCTCCTTCTTTGTTCTAGGTAAACCTAAAACAAAGTCCATAGATATATCCTCCCAAGGAACACTGAAATGCGAGCAAAGGCATATATAAACCATGAGGATTGGTGGTGACTTAGCTTTTTGACATGTGTGACGAGCAATAAGCGCTCAACATCCCGTCTCATCTTTGGCCAAAAGAAATGTGTGAAATCGTCCTCCGTCTTCTTCATGCCAAAGTGTCTATCTCCTCCATCGCCTCCTGCAACAACAAAAAGGCAAGCGGACTGCAGGAATGCATAGCTTGTTAGACGGAACACAAATCCATCATTAA
>JAHHZJ010010385.1:0-15880 GCA_021437245.1 Aegilops speltoides
AATAAAGTTATTATTTATTTCCTTATTTCATGATAAATGTTTATCATTCATGCTAGAATTGTATTAACAAACATGATACATGTGTGAATGCATAGACAAAACAATATGTCACTAGTATGCCTCTACTAGACTAGCTTGTTAATCAAAGATGGTTACGTTTCCTAACCATGAACAAAGAGTTGTTATTTGATTAACAAGGTCACATCATTAGTAGAATGATCTGATTGACATGACCCATTCCCTTAGCTTAGCACACGATCATTTAGTATGTTGCTACGCTTTTATCCATGACATATACATGTTCGTAACTATGAGATTATGCAACTCCTGTTATCGGAGGAACACTTTGGTGCTACCAAACGTCACAACGAATCGGGTGATTATAAAGGAGTACTACAGGTGTCTCCAAAGGCGATGTTGGGTTGGCGTATTTGAGATTAGGTTTTGTCACTCCGATTGTCGGAGAGGTATCTCTGGCCCTCTCGGTAATGCACATCCTTTGAAGCCTTGCAAGCACTACAACTAATGAGTTAGTTGTGAGATGATGTATTACGAACGAGTAAAGAGACTTGCCGGTACGAGATTGAACTAGGTATTGGATACCGACGATCGAATCTCGAGCAAGTAACATACCGATGACAAAGGAACAACGTATGTTGTCATGCGGTCCGACCGACAAAGATCTTCAGTAGAATATGTAGGAACCAATATGGGCATCCGAGTCCCGCTATTGGTTATTGACCATGAATAGTTCTAGGTCATGTCTACATTGTTCTCGAACCGTAGGGTCCGCTACGCTTAAAGTTTGATGGCGAGTGCTATTATGAGTTTATGTATTTTGATGTACCGAAGAAGTTCGGAGTCCGGATGTGATCACGATGACGAGGAGTCTCGAAATGGTCGAGACATAAAGATTGATATATTGGAAGCCTATGTTTGGAGTTCGGAATGGTTCCAGAGCAGAATTCTACTGAGTTCGGAGGTTACTGGAACCCCGGGTAAATGGGCCTCGTGGGCCTCGAGGGAGAAGAGGAGGGCCGGCCAGGAGGTGGCCCCTCTCCCCCCAGTCCGAATAGGACAAGGAGGGGGCGCCTCTCCTCTTCCCTCCCCCAATCCTATTCCAACTAGAGAGGGGAGTCCTACTCCGGGGAGTAGGACTCCTCGCCCGCTAGCTAGGCGGCAGGCCTCCCTCCCTCCTTTATATACGGGGCAGGGGCACCCTAGAACACACAAGTTTGATCTTTAGATCGCCTTCAGCGTGTCGGTGCCCCTCCACCATATTCCACCTCGGTCATACCGTCATAAGCTTAGGCGAAGCCTATCGAGTGAAACATCAAGATCGCCACCACGCCGTCGGTCTTGACGGAACTCTCCCTCGACACTCGGCTGGATCGAGTACGAGGGACGCCATCGAGCTGACGGTGTCAAGAACTGGGGCGTCGAGTAACGGCGCCGGGATCGGTCGGATCGCGAGGAGAACGCATGACTACTTCTCTACGGTTGATCGCTTCCGCCGGGTCTACGAGTGCGTAGACAACACTCTCCCTCTCGTTGCTATGCATCACCATGATCTTGCGATGCGTAGGAAATTTTTGAAATTACTACGTCTCCCAACAAAGTGGCATCCGAGCCTAGGTTTTTCTATGGTTTGATGTTTTGCACGAGTAGAACACAAGTGAGTTGTGGGCGATACAAGTCATACTACCTACCAGCATGTCATACTTTGGTTCAGCGGTATTGTGAGATGAAGCGGCCGACCGACATTACGCGACGCTTACGCGAGACTGGTTTCACCGCCACGAGCACTCGTTGCTTAAAGGTGGCGGTGGGTGCCTGCTCTCTCACTTTAGTTGAACGAAAGTGTAGCTCTGCGGTCCTTCGAAGGTTAAACGAGTCTATTTGACGAATATCGTTGTGGTTTTGATCGTAGGTGAGACGGATCTTGCTTAAACCCGTAGCACACGTAAAATTTGCAACAACAAAGTAGAGGACGTCTAACTTGTTTTTGCAGGGTATGTTGTGATGTGATATGGTCAAGATGTGATGATATATTTTATTGTATGAGATGATCATGTTTTGTAACGGTTATCGGCAATCGGGAGCCATATGGTTGTCGCATTGTATGCTGAAAGCTGTAATGCTTTACTTTATCACTAAGCGGTAGCGATAGTCGAGAAGCATAAGTTGGCGAGGCGACAACGATGCTGATGGAGATCAAGGTGTCGCCCGGTGGCGATGGTGATCATGGTGGTCGCAAGATGGAGATCATGAAGCACAAAGATGATGACCATATCATATCACTTATATTGATTTGCATGTGATGTTTATCCTTTTATGCATCTTATCTTGCTTTGATTGGCGGTAGCATTATAAGATGATCTCTCACTAAATTATCAAAAGTGTTCTCCCAGATATGCTTGCCAAAGTTTCGTGCCCAAACCCGTGATGATCGGGTGTGATAAGCTCCGTCCATCTACAGGTGCAAGCCAGTTTTGCACCAGAATACCGGGTTATACTTGGCGAGCCTAGCATATCGATATGGCCTCGGAACACGGAGCCAAAGGTCGGCGTGAATCATATAGTAATATGATCAACATAAGATGTTCACCATTGAAAACTACTCCATTTCCGTGATGATGGTTATGGTTTAGTTGATTTGGATCACGGATCACTTGATGACTAAGAGATGTTTTCTAAGTGGGGTTCTTAAGTAATATGATTAATTGAACTTAAATTTATCATGAACTTAGTACGATAGTATCTTGCTTGTTTATGTTTGATTGTAGATAGATGGCTCGTCTGTTGTTCCGTTGAATTTTAATGTGTTCCTTGAGAAAGCAAAGTTGAAAGATGATGGTAGCAATTACGATTGGGTCCGTAACGAGATCATCCTCATTCTGCCTGAAGAGTTACGTCTGGATGCACCGCTAGGTGCAGACTCTTGCTAATGCAAGCTGCAGATGTTATGAGCGTCTGGCGAGCAAAGCGATGACTACTCTATAGTTCGATGTGCCATGCTTACGGCTTAGAACGGGACTTCAACGCGTTTTGAGCGTCATGGAGCATATGAGATGTTCGAGTTGAAGTTGATATTCCAACAGAATGCGGATTGAGAGATATGAAGTCTCCAATAAGTTCTATAGCTGCAAGATGGAGGAGAATAGTTACATTAGTGAGCATATACTCGAATGTCGGGTACTACAATCACTTGACACAATTGGGAGTTAATCTTCCGGATGATTGTGTCATTGTGGAATTCTTCAATCACTACCACCAAGCTACAAAGGCTTCGTGATGAACTATAATATGCAAGGGTTAGTAAAGACTATACAGAGCTCTTACGCAATGCTAAAAGCTGCGGAGGTAGAAATCAGAAGGAGCATCAAGTGTTGATGGTCAACAAGACCACTAGTTTCAAGAAGAAAGGCAAAGGGAAGAAGAGGAACTTCAAGAAGAACGCAAGCAAGTTCTTTGCTCGAGAGAAGAAACCCAAGTCGGCCCTAAACACAGCCGAGTGCTTCTCTGCATAGCAGTCCTTTAGCGGAACTGCCCCAAGTATTTGGCGGATAAGAAGGATGGCAAGGTGAACAAAGGTATATGTGATATACATGTTATTGATGTGTACCTTACTAGAGCTCGTGTAGCACAGGTATTTATCTGGTTACATTGCTAATATTTGCAACTCAAAGCAGGGACTACGCATGAACTCGGCAAAGGGCGAGGTGACGATGCGCGTGGAAATGGTTCCAAAGTCGATGTGATCGCGGTCGACCGCTACCTCTACATCTACCTTCGGGATTAGTTTTAGACCTAAATAATTGTTATTTGGTGCTGCGTTGAGCATGAACATTATATCTGGATCTTGTTTGATCGAGCGGTTATTCATTAATCGAGAATAATGGTTGTTCTATTTATATGAGTAATATCTTTTATGGTCATGCACCCTTGAGAATGGTCTATTTTGATGAATCTCGATAGTAGTGATACACATATTCATAATGTTGAAACCAAAAGATGCAGAGTTGATAATGATAGTGCAACTTATTTGTGGCTTCCGTTTAGGTCATATCGGTGTAAAGCGCTTGAAGAAACTCCATTGATGGACTTTTGGAGTCATTGATTATGAATCACTTGGCACTTGAACCGTGCCTCATGGGCAAGATGACTAGAACAGTCTCCGGTACTATGGAGAGAGCACAGTTTGTTGGAAATTATACACTGATGTATGTGGTCCGATGAATGTTGAGGCTCGTTGGGATATCGTATTTTCTCACCTTCACGGATGACTTAAGCGAGATATGGGTATATCTACTTAATGAAACATAAGTCAAACGTTTGAAAAGTTCAAAGAATTTCGAGTGAAGTTGAAAATCATCGTAAAAGAAAATTAAGTTTCTACGATCGATCGTGGAGGTGAATATTTGAGTTCGAGTTTGGTCTACATTTGAAACAATGCGGAATAGTTTCGCAACTCACGCCACGAACACCACACGTAATGGTGTGTCCGAACGTCGGTCGCACTTTACTAGATATGTGCGATCTATGATGTCTCTTTGATTTCGCTATCGTTTGGGGTTATGCTCTAGAGGCGGCCGATTCACCTGAATAGAACACCGCAAACTGTTGAGACAACACCTTATGAACTATGGTTTGGCGAAACCAAAGTTGTCGTTTCTTAAAGTTTGGGGATGCGATGCTTATGTGAAAAAGCTTCAACCCGATAAGCTCGAACCCAAATCGGAAAATGTGTCTTCATAGGATACCCAAAGGAAACAGTTGGGTACACCTTCTATCAGATCCGAAGGCAAGACATTCGTTGTTAAGAATGGATCCTTTCTAGAGAAGGAGTTTCTCTCGAAAAAGTGAGTGGGAGGAAAGTGGAACTTGATGAGGTGATAGTACCTTCTCCCTTACTTGAAAGTAGTTTCGCGAAACCGGTTTCAGACACCTAACCAAGTAGTGAGGAAGTTGATGATGTTGATCATGAAACTTGGATCAAATTTTCCCGAACCTCGTGGTCAACCGGAGTAAGATCCGCCTTTGAGTGGTCGGAACCCTTCGGAAATCATGCTCTAGATCATGATGAACCTACGAACTATGAAGAAGCGATGGTGAGCCCGATTGCAAAATGGCTTGAGGCCATGAAATCGAGATGGGATCCATGTATGAAAACAAAGTATGGACTTTGGTTGATTTGCCGAAATTGGCAAGCAATAGCCAAGTGGATCTTCAAGAAGAAGGCCGGGCCGCGGTAATTTTCACATTAAAGCCAAACTTGCGCAAAAGGGTTTTTACAAGTTCAAGGGTTGACTACGATGAGACCTTCTCACCGGGCGATGCTTAAGTCCGTCCGAATCATGTTAAATTCGCCATTTTATGATTATGAAATTTGGCAAATGGATGTAAAGCCATTCCTGAATGGATTTGGAAGAAGAGTTGTATATGATGCAACCGGAAGGTTTTATCGATCCAAAGGGAGCTAACAAAGTGGCAAGCTCCTGATCCATCTATGGAGGTGCAAGCATCTGGGAGTTAAATAAACGCTTTGATAGTGGATCAAAGCTTTTGGGTTTTAATTTTTGGAGAAGCCCAATTTACAAGAAAGTGAGGGAGCTCAGGCATTTTCGATATTATATGTAGATGACATATTGCTGATCGGAAATGATATAGAATTTCTAGATAGCATAAAAGGATACTTGAATAAGAGTTTTTCAATGAAAGACCCCGGTGGAGGCTTACATATTGGGATTAAGATCTATAGAGATAGATCAAGGCGCCTTAATTGGACTTTCACAAACACATACCTTGACAAAATTTTGAAGAAGTTCAAAATGGATCAAGCAAAGAAAGGGTTCTTGCCTGTTACAAGGTGTGAAGTTGAGTAAGACTCAATGCCAACCACCGGAAGATAGAGAGAAAATGAAAGATGTTCCTATGCTTACCATAGGCTCTATCATGTATGCAATCTTTTGTACCGGACCGATTGTGCCTTGCTATAAGCCTTAAGGGAGGTACCAAAGTAATCCGAGTGGATCAACGGACGGTCAAGAACATCCCGAAATACCGAAAAGGACTAAGGATATGTTTTCGATATGGAGGTGACAAAGAGCTCATCGAAACGGTTACGCTGATGCAAGTTGACACCGATCCGGACGATCTAAATCGAAGCATCGGATATGTGATTTACACTAAACGAGGAGCAGCTGGGCATTGGTGCGCCTAAACAAAGCGTCAGCGGGATCTACATGTGAAGCGGAGTACATAGCAGCTTCGAAGCAAGCTAATGAAGGAGTCCGATGAAGGAGTTCATCCCATCTAGGTGTCATACCTAGTGCATCGGGTCCATAATGAAAATCTTCAGTGACAATATCGAGCAATTGCCTTAGCAAAGGAATCCAGATTTCACAAGAGGAGACCAAGCACATCAAGAGACGCTTCAATTCCATCCATCGACTTAGTCCGTGTGGGAGACATAGAGATTTGTAAGATACATACGGATCCAATGTTGCAGATCCAGCTGACTAAGCCTCTTCCACGTTAGCAAAAACATGATCAAGACCAAGACTCCATGGGTGTTAGAATCATTACTATGTAATCTAGATTATTGACTCTAGTGCAAGTGGGAGAGATCCAAATAATATGCCCTAGAGGCAATAAAATAGTTATTATTTATTTCTTATTTCATGATAAATGTTTATCATTCATGCTAGAATTGTATTAACCTGAAACATGATACATGTGTGAATGCATAGACAAAACAACATGTCACTAGTATGCCTCTATTAGACTAGCTTGTTAATCAAAGATGGTTATGTTTCCCTAACCATGAACAAAGAGTTGTTATTTTGATTAACAAGGTCACATCATTAGTAGAATGATCCGATTGACATGACCCATTCCATTAGCTTAGCACATCATCGCTTAGTATGTTGCTACCGCTTTTATCCATGACTTATACATGTTCCCAGAATTATGAGATTATGCAACCCTGCTTACTCGGAGGAACACTTTGGTGCTACCAAACGCCACAACGTGAATCGGGTGATTATAAAGGAGTACTACAGGTGTCTCCAAAGGCAGATGTTGGGTTGGCGATTGAGATTAGGTTTTGTCATCCGATTGTTCGGAGAGGATTATCTGGGCCCTCCGTAATGCACATCATCAAGCCTTGCAAGCACTCAGCAACTAATGAGTTAGTTGTGAGATGATGTATTACTGCACGAGTAAAGAGACTTGCTTGCAGAACTGTAGATTGAACTAGGTATTGGATACCGATTTATCGAATCTCGGCAAGTAACATACCGATGACAAAGGAACAACGATAAAGTTGTTGGTGCGGTCTCGACCGACAAAGATCTTCGTGAGAATATGTAGGGAACCAATATGGGCATCCGGTCCCGCTTATTGGTTATCGAACGAATAGTTCTAGGTCATGTCTACATTGTTCTCGAACCGTGAGGGTCCCACGCATTAAGCTGTTTCGGCGACAGCTTATTATGAGTTTATGTATTTTGATGTACCAAGAAGTTCGGAGTCCCTGATGTGATCAATTTTGACATGATTTGAGAGTCTCGAAATGGCTCCAGACATAAAGATTGGATATATTGGAAGCCTATGTTTGGAGTTCGAATGGTTCCAAGAAAACAGGAATCTTGATTCTGAGTACCTGGAGGTTACCTGAACCCCCCGGAGGTAAAATGGGCCTCGGGGCCTCGAGAGGAGAAGAGGAGGGCCGGCCAGTGGGTGGTCCCCCCCTCACCAATAGGACAGGAGGGGGGGCTACGCCTCTCCTCTTCCCTCCCCCAATCCCTATTCCAACTAGGAAGGGGGAGTCCTACCTCCGGTGGGAGAGGACTCCTCCCAGGCTGCTTCCTCTAGGCTGGCCCCCTCCTCTTACATGCACGGGCAGGGGGGCACCCAGAACACACAAGTATTGATCTACTTGATCGCTTCTTAGCCGTAGCCCCTCCACCATATATATTCCACCTCGGTCATACTGTCATAAGCTTAGGCGGCTCGCTACCGGTGAAACATCAAGATCGCCACCACGCCGTCAGGTCGACGGAACTCTCCTCGACACTCTGCTGGATCGAGTACGAGGGACGCCATCGAGCTGTACGTGTCAAGAACTCGGGCGCCGAGTAACGGCGCGGATCGGTCGGATCGCGAGGAGAACGACGATACTTCCTCTACGCAGATCGCTCGCTCGGGTTCACGAGGGTACGTAGACAACACTTCTCCCTCTCGCTATGCATCACCATGATCTTGCGCAGCGAGGAAAATTTTTGAAATTACTACGCTCCCCAACAGATCCATCTATGAGTTCATCTAAGCAACGAGTGATAGGAGTGCATCTACATAACCTTGTAGATCGCGAGCTAAAGCATTCAAGAGAACGGGATGATGGAGTCGACTCGCCGTGATCCAAATCACCGATGACCAAGTGCTGAACGGACAGCACCTCCGCTCAACACACGACATGAAAGCGGATGACGCCTCCTTCTTAATCCAGCAAGGGGGAAGGAGAGGTTGAGGAAGAAGACTCAAGCAGCGGCTGACGGCGTGGTGGTGGTGGAGAAGCGATTCCCGGCCGAACCCAGGAGGAGGGGAGGTGTGGGGGAGGGAGGCCAAGACTCAAAGGGTGCGGCCGCCTCCTCCCTCATTTATATAGGCCCCGGGGTGGCCGCCCTAGAGATGGGATTCTGGGGGGCGGCCAAGGGGGGTGCCCCCAAAGGCAAGGGGGCGCCCCTCCCAGGGTTCCCAACCCTAGGGCGGAGGGGGCCGGGGGCACCAGCCCACCGAGGCTGGTCCCTCCCCACTTCAGCCCAGGGGCCCTCCGGGATGGTGGCCCCACCCGGTGGACCCGGACCCTTCCGGTGGTCCCGGACAATACCAGGACCCAAACTTTCCCGATGGGCCAAAACAACACTTCCTATAAAATCTTCACCCCGGACTATTCCGAACTCCTCGTGACATCCGGGATCTCATCCAGGACTAACAACATTGGTAATCAATACAAGTCTTCCTAATAACCCTAGCATCACCGAACCTTAAGTGTAGACCCACGGGTTGGGAATCATTGAAATGACCGAGACAGTTTCTCCGGCCAATAACCAACAGGTGATCTGGATACCCATGTTGGTCCCATGTTCCCGATGATTTCCTGGATGAACCACGATGTCGAGGATTGATCAACCCCGTATCAACCCCAATCGGTATTTCGCGAGACTCGATGCCGGTATCCCAATACCTCGTTGGTCTTTCTCTGAAATCACTTTACTACGAATGCATGATCCCATGAAAACACTTGGTCACTTTGAGCTCATTATGATGATGCATTACCGAAAGTGGGCCCAGAAGATACCTCTCCGTCATACGGAGTGACAAATCCACCTCGATCCGTTCAACCCAAGACACTTTGGAGATACTTAGTGCACCTTTATAGTCACCCGTTCGTTGTGGCGTTGGTACACCCAAAGCACTCCCTACGGTATCCGGAGTTACATGATCTCATGGTCTAAGGAAAGGATACTTGACATTGGAAAAGCTCTGCAAACAACTACCGATCTTGTGCTATGCTTAGGATTGGGTCTTGTCCATCACATCATTCTCCTAATGATGTGATCCCGTTATCAAACATCCAATGTCCATTTCCGAAACCATGACTATCTGTTGATCAACAGCTAGTCAACTAGAGGCTTACTAGGGACATATTATGGTCTATGTATTCACTGTATTCGATTTCCGGATAATACAATTTTAGCATGAATAAAGACAATTATCATGAAAAGGAAATATAATAAAACCTTTTATTATTGCCTCTAGGGCATATTTCCAACGTCTCCCACTTGCACTAGAGTCAATAATCTAGTTACATTGTGATGAATCAACACCCATAGAGTTTCCGGTGTTGATCATGTTTTGCTTTCAGAGAAGGTTTAGTCAACGGATCCGCACATTTAGATCCGTATGTACTTTCAAATATCTATGTCTCCATCTTGAACATTTTCACGGATGGAGTTGAAACAACCTTGATGTGCTGGTCTTTTGTGAAACCGGGCTCCTTGGCAAGGGCAATAGCTCCGGTTGAAGAGTTTGATCGGCCCCGACCATTGGGTATGACTCCTAGGTGGTGATGAACTCCTTCACCCAAATTGCTTCATGTCCTTCCAGGCTGCCATGTACTCCGCTTCACATGTAGATCCCCAACGACGCTCGCTTGCTTGCACCACCTTCCTTCCACCATTCAACATATACCGGTCCGGTTTGTGACTTAGAGTCATCGGATCGTGGTCAAGCTAAGCGCCGGCGAACCCTTTTCGACAGGCTCTTCCACCTCCATAAACGAAAACATGTCCTTTGTCCTTTTCGGTACTTAGGATATTCTTGACCTTTGCCAGTGTTCCTTGCGGGATTACTTTTATTCCTACCAAACTTACGGCAAGGTTTAATCAGGTCCGGTACACAAGATGGCATACATAATAGATCCTATGGTAAGCATAGGGATGACACTCATCTCTTCTTTATCTTTTGCAGGGTCGGGCATTGAGCCGACTCAATCTCACACCTTGCAATCAGCAAGAACCCTTTTTGGACTGATCCATTTTGAACTTCTTCAAAATCTTATCAAGGTATGTGCTTTTGGAAAGACCTATGAGGCGCCTTGATCTATCCCTATAGATCTTGATGCCTAATATTTAATTCTCCAAGGTCCTTCATTGAAAAACACTTATTCAAGTAGGCCTTAATGTTTCCAAAAGTTCTATATCATTTCCCATCAAGAGTATGTCATCTACATATAAATGAGAAATGCTCGAGCTCCCCTCACTTTCTTTAAAGCAGGCTTCTCCATAAGTCCAATAAACCCAAACCTTTGATCATCTCATCAAAGCGAATGTTTCCAACTCCGAGATGCTTGCACCAGCCCATAAATGGATCGTTGGAGCTTGCATACTTTGTTAGCATCTTTAGGATCAAAAACCTTCCGGCTGCATCATATACAATTCTTCCTTAAGATGTCCTTAAGGAATGCCGTTTTGGCGCCCATCGCCATATCTCATAATCATAGTATCGGCAATTGCAACATGATTGGACGGATTACTTTCCAACGGGAAATGTCTCATCGGTAACCCCTTGAACTTGTCGATAACCCTTAGCGACAAGTCGAGCTTTATAGATGGTAACATTTCCATCCGCCTCCCTTCTTCTTCTTAAAGATCCATTTGTTTTCTATCGTCCCGATCATCGGGCAAATCTCAAAAGTCCATACTTTGTTTTCATACATGGATTCTATCTCGGTCCATGGCTTCAAGCCATTTGTTGGAATCTGGGCCCGCCACCTTCATAGTTAAGGTTCACCGGTCAAACAACATGATTTCTAGGGCCAGGGTTGCTACCACCTGGGTGCGGAACGTGTCCTTTGGACCCTGGGTTAAGCAACTTGATCCGGAACCTTGATCATCATCATTATTTTCCTCTCCGGTTGGTGTAGGCATCACAGGAACATTTTCCCGAATGCACTACTTTCCCGTTCAAGAGGTAGTACTTTCAAGTTCTACTTTCCTCCCACTTACTTTTCAGAGAAACTCTTTTTCCAGAAGGATCCGTTCTTGGCAACAAAGATCTTGCCCTCGGAATTTAAGTAGAAGGTATACCCGGTTTCCTTTAGGGTATCCTATGAAGGCATTTTCGACTTGGGTTGGAAGCCAGTTGAAGTTTCGACATAAGCATCGGATCCCCAAACTTTTAGAAACGAACTTAGGTTTCTTCCCAAACCATAATTCATACGGTGTCGCCTCAACGGTTTAGGCGGTGCCCTATTTAAAGTGAATGTAGTTGTTTCTAGGCGATCCCCAAAATGATAGCGGTAAATTGGTAAGAAATCATAGACCGCACCATATCCAATAGAGTGCGAACGAGTTCGGACACACCATTACCGAGGTGTTCCAAAGGCGGCGGAGTTGTAAACGATTCCACATTTCCTTAAGGTGTACCAAATTGGACTTAAATATTCTCCTCCACGATCCGATCGGGAACTTTATCTTTCGGTCACGTTGATTCTCTACCTCATTTGAAATTCCTTGAACTTTTCAAAGGTCTCGGACTTGTGTTTCATTAAGTAGACATACCCATATCTACTCAAGTCATCGGGAGAGTGAGAACATAACGATATCCTCCTAGCCTCAACGCCATTGGACCCTACATCGGTATGTATGATTTCCAAAAGTTGGTTGTCGCCCATTGTTCCCGAGA
Source organism: Aegilops speltoides (assembly GCA_021437245.1). NCBI lineage: Eukaryota > Viridiplantae > Streptophyta > Magnoliopsida > Poales > Poaceae > Aegilops > Aegilops speltoides. The sequence continues at coordinate 12,253 of JAHHZJ010010385.1, forward strand.
AGGAGTCTTGGTCATTTTGCCCATGAGGCATGGTTCATGTGTCAAATGATTCATAATCGAGAACTCTAAAAGTCCATCGATGGAGTTTCTTCATGCCTTGACACAATGTGACCAAGGCCATCCACAAGTATGTGGGACTATCGTTATCAACTTTACATCTTTTGGTATTCACACTATGAATATGTGTAATTTACGCCGAGATTCATTAAGAATAAACCATGACCATGGGCATGACCATAAAACATATCTCCATATAAATAGAACAACCATTATTCTGGTTTTGAGTAGCCATCTCATATCAAACGAGATCCGATACAATGTTCATGCTCAAACTTGGAACTAAATAACAATTATTAAGGTTTAAAACTAATCCCGAGGTAAATGTAGAGGTAGCGTCGGGCATCACATCGACCTTGGAACCATTCCCCGGCAGATCGCACCTCGCCCTTGGTTTTCGCATTCCAGCTCCCCGCTTGAGTTACAAATATGACAACGGCACCGTATCAAATACCGGAGTTACTAAGTTGGTAAGGTACACATCAATTACATGTATATCAAATATACCTTTAGTGTTGCCCTTCGTCCGCTAAGTATTTGGGGGCCCGCCCGGATTCCCTTTGCAATAAAAGCACTCCGGCTTGGGTCCATTCTTTGACTTCTTCCGGCAAATGGTTTACGCCCGGCAACATCCGCCGCCCTTCAAGTTCTTCTTACCCTTGCCCTTCTTGAACTTGGTGGTTTTATTGACCATCAACACTTATGTTCTTCTTGATTTCTACCTCCCCGACTTCAAAATTGAAAATACTTCAGAATAGTTTTCAATCCCCCATATTGTAGTTCATCACAAAGCTCTTATAGCTGGGGGGAGCGTTAAGGATTCTTCAATGACCGCCGTCGGGAGGTTAATGTCCAGACGGTTGTGCAACCGAATTTTGAGTATGTGCTCCCGGAACTATTTTCCTCCATTTACAATTAAGAACTTGTTGGAGACTCATATCTCCAACCCGCATGAGCTTGAAAACCATTTTCAGCCCTCAACATCTCATATGCCCGTGTTCAAAACACTTTTGGAGCCCCTTCTAAGTAAAGCATGCCGCCCGAACGAGGGAGTAATCATCAACACGGTGCCAAGCGTCATAACGCCTTGGTTCTTCGATGGGTGCTTCACCTAGCGTCCATCTAGGACATATGCTTTTAGCAGCTATGAGGATGATCTCGGTTCACCCCAATAGTTCTGCCATCATCTTTCACTTGGTTTTCTAGGAACGCTTAAGTTCATGTTGACATGGCTGGCCATTTGATCTACAAGACATATTTGCAAAGGTTTTAGACTAAGTTCATGATAATTAAGTTCATCTAATCAAATTATTTTAATGAACTCCCACTTATTAGACATCCTCTAGTCATCTAATGTTACCGATCCGGTCGACAGGCCGGTCCATCATCACGGAGACGGACTAGTCATCATCGGTGAACATCTCCATGTTGATCGATCTTCCATCGACTCATGTTCGACCTTTCGGTCTCTGTTCCAAGGCCATTCGCATCTAGGCCGCGTTAACCCTAAGTGTTTTTGTGTTAAAACGCCTTACACCCGGTTTAGTGAACGAAGAATCTATCACACCCATCATCACGGGTGCTTAAACAAACTTTAGAAGTTCGTTAGGGGGAACACCTTGAAATTGTTAAAGGATCATCTTATTTTCACCGCGTTCTAAGTAAACAAGATGCATAAACATAATAAACATCACATGCAATTTATATAGTGACATGATATGGCCAATATCATATAGCTCCTTTGATCTCCATCTTGGGGCTCCATGATCATCTTCGCACCGCAAAACCATGATCTCCATCATCATGATCTCCACATCGTGTCTTCATGAAGTTGTCCCAATGACTACTTCTACTTCTTGGCTAACACGTTAGCAATAAAGTAAAGTAATTTACATGGCCTCTTCAAAACCGAGTCATACAAAAATAAAGACAACTCCTATTCCCGGTTGTCATACTCATCGACATGCAAGTCGGATTCCTATTACAAGAACATGATCTCATACATCACAATATATCATTCATCATTCATCACAACTTTTGGCCATATCACACAAAGACACTTGCTGCAAAAACAAGTTAGACGCCCTCTAATTGTTGTTGCAGTTTTTATGGCTTTAAGGTGATCTAGCAAGAACGTTTTCTTACCCGTTAAAGCCACACGGATTTGTCAACTTCTATTTAACCCTTCATAAGGACCTTTCGTCGAATCCGCCCAACTAAAGTGGGAGAGCAGACACCTAGCCACCTTATGCAACTAGTGCATGTCGTGGAACTGCCTCACGGCGCACGTGTAAGGTCGGTCCGGGCCGCTTCATCCCACAATACCGCTGAAGCAAAATAAGACCAGTAGCGGCAAGAGAGTTGACAACATCACCCCACAACAAATTGTGTTCTACTCGTCAATAGAGAACTATGCATAGCCGCTCATGATGCCACTATTGGGGAACGCATAAAATTAAAATTTTTCCTACGGTTTCACCAAGATCCATCTATGAGTTCATATAAACGAGTGATAGGGTGCATCTACATACCCTTGTAGATCCGAGCGAAGCGTTCAAGAAACGGGATGATGGAGTCGACTACCGTGATCCAAATCACCGTGACCAAGTGTAACGGACAACACCTCCGCTCAACACACGACGAGGGATGCGCTCCTCCTTCTTGATCCAGCAAGGGAAGGAGAGGTTGAGGAAGAAGACTCCAGCAGGCAGACCGGCGTGGTGGTGGTGGAGAAGAGTTCGCAGGCCAGGCACGGAGGAGGAAGAGGTGTGGGAGGGGGGCGCCAAGACCAGGGCGGCCCCCCCTCCTCCTTTATATAGCCCCAGGAGCCGGCCCAGAGATGGGATCTCTAGGGGCGGGCCAAGGGGGTGGAGGCCCCCAAGGCAGTGGGCGCCCCCTAGGGTTCCCAACCCAGGCGCAGGGGGGCCAGGGCGACCAGCCACCGGGCTGGTCCCTCCCACTTCAGCCCAGGGGCCCTCCGGATGGGTGGCCCCCCGATGGACCCCGGGACCCTTGGTGGTCCCTGAAATCTGGGTGACCCAAACTTTCCCGATGGCCAAAACAGCACTTCCTATATAAATCTTCACCTTGACTATTCGGAACTCCTCATGCGTCCAGGATCTCATCCGGACTCAACAACATTCGGTAATCACATACAAGTCTTCCAATAACCCTAGCGCCACCGAACCTTAATGTGTAGACCCTCGGTTCGGGAATCATGCAACATGACCAAGAAAGACTCCCAATAACCAACAAAGATCGGATACCCATGTTGGCTCCACATGTTCCACGATGATTTCATCGGATGAACCACGATGTCGAGGATTGATCAACCTCGATACAATTCCTTTGTCAATCGATCGTTATTTGCCGAGACTCGATCGCCGGTATCCCAATACCTCATTCGTCTCTTACGCAAGTCACTTTACTCGACCATAATGATGATCCGTGACCAAAACTTGGCCTTTGAGCCTTATGATGATGCATTACCGAGTGGGCGGGAATACCTGCATCGGGTGACAAATCCATCTTGATCCGGTCAACCCAAGACACTTTGGAGATACCAGGAAAG
>JAHHZJ010010388.1:0-13697 GCA_021437245.1 Aegilops speltoides
ATGTTACTCCCAAGTACATGAAGAAATTTGCTTTAAACCCTCCATGCCCAAGAGCTCCATTGGCCTGGCCAAGTCCGGATCCCGCATCAAGCGTGGTGAGGACTTTCTAAAGAATGGTCTAGGCGTCAAGCAAAAGGGAAACAAGCCAAGGGGCGTGAGAAATTCAATGAGGATTCTTGCTTCTTTGAGACCTCGGTCAAAGAAATCAATCAAAAAGCCCTTTCCCAAGCCAAGTGCTTCACCATCGGCCCCTCAGGCCCGTTCCTCGGCCGCCCCTCACGGCAAATTCCTCGACTCTTCTTTGCCCACCAAAGTCCTTGCAGCTCCTCAAGTCCTCAACTCGTGCATCGGCTACATGTCAAAGGACTCGGGGTTTCTCAATTGCTTGGTTCTAAGTTCCTCTACCAATGTCCTCATCGGCCCCCTCTGCTGAAGACAAAAGCTTTGGGCCGGTCCTCGGCCAAGTCAAGAAAACAGGTTGCTTTCAAGTCCCTCGATGGGGCGAGAAGAACTTGAAGAAATCATCGAGCAGAACTCACAAAGGCCGCTGCCAAAGGAACACGTGCCTCTACTTTTGGATCGAAGAAGATCCTTGACTTCATCGACTTATGGCATCGGATCCAAACACTCCAATGCAGCCTCGACTCTGGTCAAAGTCATATTTGACCCATTTCATCCTGAAGAAATGGAAATTTGAAAAGGCTCGTGAGATAAAGAGCACAAGCCCGGAAAGGAGAATTTGAAGAAGAACATCATCGGGCCGACTCTGAAGAACTTCTCAAGGCTAATCGAATCAAGCCCTCGGCAAAAGGTTTGATGCATAAATGCTGATTGGCAAGGGCCAAAGGAATTAAATCAAGGAAAATGACAACTGTTGGCCCCATCAAACAAGAAAATCCTCGGGTGGATTCTTTACTGTTTGAAAAAATGCGATCTTCGATGACTTTTAACCTGGATGAGAATACAAGTTCGGGTGATGACTCCATTCGGCCGGGAAGAAATTCCGGGCATCCACTAGTGGTGCGGAAAGCGAAAGATCACAAGCGCAGTTGCTGAAAAAATGAACCCAATTCGGCTCCTCCTGAAACCAACTCCAATTCTTCCTTCCTTATAAGGAAGAAGACCAAACCTGAGCGAGCTGCGATGGAAAAGGAAGGCATTCGTCAAATTCTTGTCGAAAAAATAACCAATGACCAGCTCGCAAAATCCCGATGCGTTCCCATTTCCTCCATGTCGTCTAAGGAATTGTTCCTTATGGAGAAGAATACAAGATCCCAAGCGGATCGATGAAGAAAATCTTTTGCTACCTCGAGCAGTTTGATGAAAAATTGAAGTGGAAGCATTCCCTTCAGATCGTTCCTCACCCACCTCGGTTCCGGTGAAGAGGTGGTGTTGAGAAATGAAAAAAAAAACGTGGATATTGGATGCACTACACGGTGAGCGATGACTTTTGGGAAAATCGCATCCAATCTCCTCTCTTCCTCCCATTCAACAAATTCCTCGGTCCCCTACAAGCTGTTCAAATGGGCTCGAAGAAACTCATCCCCATGTCTTCATGAAGAATTCCCCGCTAGTCTTGAAGAACCTTTTGATCCCCAAATGCACAAGAAGGGAACGAAATTCCTCGGCTGAAGCACCAAGATCGCGATTCACGGTTGTCTGCAAATCCGACCTCCTCTGCCCAAACCAAGAATCCGTTCTCGAGCAAGCAAAATTCAAATTTGAAGACTTCTTTTACGAGCATGTGTTCTTCCATACAATCCATATATTCTGCTCGCATAAGGAAAAGGCGTTTAGGACTGCTACTCAAGCCAACTTCTATTCCTCGGTGCTCTTTGACAAGGACAAAATCTTGATCATGAGCATATTCCTCATGTGGATATGGAATCTCTGCCGTGCTTGAGCAGTTCTCGAGTTATTCACGATGCGGGACTCTTGAATTTCTGGATATGTGATTGGAATGAAGAACTCATTCTTATTTTATGCCACTTTGCATATCACGGAATCTTGAAGATGTCAATTCATGGGTGCTGGATTGGATGACGAAAACCTCACTACAAGGCACCGCAACTAAATTGCTTCATGTCCTTCCTTTGATCCTCCCCATGCGTGCGTGCATTTACAATGACCGGAACTAGCGATCATTATATGCAAGTGCTCATGAAGCCTTGAAGCGGGGCAGGCCCCTCAACCAAATTCCTCGTCAAGGAATTGTAGTATTCCTCGAATTTCTATGAATCCTAATGAAGACAATGAGTTCTATCAAAGGCCCCGACTCAAATGATGAAGATGTCGTTGGCATCAGAAGAACATGCTTTTAACATCATTCATGGCGTTCCGTCAACTTTCATGATTTCTTCATGAGGACTCGGCTAATGTTGCCTTGTCACCTTTTGATGAAGCCATATCGCCTTGGATTATGAGATTCATAAGGCAAGATCTTCCTTGAATTTCAAAGGACACTCCGAACCATGGTAGCTACTTGCCAATTGAAGTCCTCAACCCGGTTCATCATCGATGATAAGGGCAAGGAAAACCGTGATCGATGAAATCGTCCATTGGATGGTCAATTTCTAGCTCTTCTTACTCCACCAATGGCGATTCGCAACGAAACCTTGCAAATACCTCAATAAGCAAATCCTCAAGCCCGGCACCAGGTGATGGCCATGAGTTACTCCTCGGTTTCATCGGAAGGTATCGCAATCAAAAATGGGTGGCGTCAATTTGCTGCAATTCTTCACAACATGACCTCAACTCATAATGCGTGAAAAAAATCAATATCACCTTCATGAAACCCTCAACCTTTTGGCTGTTCCACTCATGTATTTCGGAAGCGAAACTATGGGTCTCCGGGAAGCATTTGGTGTCGCACCACCTCAAGAAATTCAAGAGGTCAAGTTCCGATCGGTGGCCGCTCTTATTCTTCATCGGTGAAATTGATGAACATGAAGATTTGAGCGACCTGCGGGGCCCTACTTCAACAAACAACCCCGACAAGGCGCTCCTCCATCACTTGAAATTCTTGAGGCTTAGTCCTCGGTTTGATCCTTTTGGTCATTTGATGGCAAAGGGGAAAATCTAGTTAGTCTTCAAGCGGGTTTATATTATGGCGTTTTGTTAAGTTACAACTCGTTCTTAAACCTTTTATTGGATCGAGTTGTAATCTTAAATCGATGGTTTGATACTTATGGTGCTCGATGCCTTTGATGCTTTCTGAAACTTTTGATGTGCTATTCGCATGCTTATTCCTCGTAATATTACCGCATCTTTGAATCTCATCAAACCGATATTTCATCATGCATTTCAAATTCTTCATATTATATATCAAATCGTGTATGAATTACAAGATATGGGAATCTCCATGATTCAATTCTTCAAATGTGCATTGCCTCAAAAGCAAATTCCTCACTATGCACATATGCGGGGGTTCTTTATATCTTGCAATCAAATTCCTCAATATCAATATTTACACTTCATATGTTTATCCCGTTGAAAACTTAACCTATGTTGTCATCAATCACCAAAAGGGGGTTGTAAGTGCATCTAGTGCCCCTTAGTGATTTTGGTGTATTGAAGACTTATAGGTTAAAAGTAACTTTTTGTGAGTGTACCTGGTTATAAGTTTATGAGGGTTTGATATTTCTGAGAAAAGCCCTAAAAATGAAGTTCTTTTTGAAGACTTTGATATTACGAAGACTTTGAAGACTTTGAAAGTGAAAAAATGGTGTGACCTTGAAGACTTGGATTCATTGAGGAATATGAGCGTGAAGACTTTGTTTTGTAGTTTCATTTTCTCTTTCTTGAGTCATAAAACACGTCTTGTTAAAGTTGGAAAATACTAAGGAAAAATTTCCATGTGATGCTCAACTCAAAATCCTACCTACCAATCCCTTGGTGAAGCCATTGGAAATCTCATACATTCGTCAATTTCTTGGTGAAGAACCCAGTTCTTAAGTCCGAGGACTTTCTTTCGCGGAGTTAGGAATTCGGGTCGAGTTGCCTAGTGAGAACATATAACAGGAATTTGAAGTCAAATTTCCGCCGTTCTTCTCTTGGCCGGGCTGTCCAAAATATCTTATCCACCTAAGGTCATATCATTGAAGGGCATTTATGTCTTATCATTCGGGGCCTCCCTAGGCTATAAATAGCCCCCAACCACTAGGGTTGGCTGCTCGAAGAACTTGACACTTGTCATTTAGAGCAACCCATCCTCGGGACTTTGGGAAAATCATCCGGTGAAAATCCAAAACCAAACCCCCCAAAACCCAAAGTGATGAGCATCCGAAGAAATTGATCTGCGTGGATCCGGCCTTTTACCTTTGGTTGCTTCTTCGGGCGGTTAGGCGTCAAGGTCTAGAAAAAGTGGAATTGTGGATGGAGTGACCAATCTTGAAGGTTTGGGTCACGAAGACTTACCCAGTGATTGGGCCACTGTGGTCTTAGTTCAAGGAGAATCTGGTGGGGGTGTCGATTTGAGGCGGGTGTCGGGCTCGTGTCCTCGGTTTAAATACTCGGCCGCTCCAACGGGCGTCAAGGGGCAAGGGTTGGAACTAGTTACCAAATCATTGTCTTCACCAATTTGGTTCTATTTCCTCAACTCTTTTATTTCCTCATTCTTGTGTTGTGTATTGTTCATATCGTGTTTGAAGACTTTTGAAGACTTTTAAATTCCTCAGTTCAATTTCTTGATCTGGTTTTCTTCATCTTGTTATCTGTTTTACGCTTTCCTTCTGTCTTTGGTCTTCATTTCATCATGATGACTATGTTTGTATCTGTTATGTTTACTTAGACTTATTCTAATAGTTCTTAGCTAAAAATTTCCTCCCAAAAATTCCGTGAAGAATTCATAAAATGCCTATTCACCCCCTCTAGTCGATTACCTTTGAACCAAGCCATCCCATAGGGCATGGGGAATGAACCTCTTGGTTCTTGCAATGGAAGCATGGGACCGGCCAAAATTGTCTTTCCGCAATTTGGATCCGTCATGGGGACCTTGGGGGCCTCAAATTGAACACCAATGACCCGGAACGGCGGGCCCGTTGCCATGGGGATTGGATGAGGGGGGCTTCTTCCCCTTCTTCTTGGTTGGCCAGGTGATGGAAGGGCATGCTCAATCAGTTGGCGGAAGCAGAGGCTCGGGAGGAAAGGAGGGAGGCTGGAGGGCGGAGGAATAGTGTTAGCTCCGTGGCCGAGGGGCGGATATTGGGGAGCATGGTGAAAGTAACTAATCCCGGGTGGTTTTGGTAATTAATAACAACATATATATCATTGAACTAATAGTTACTTGAGAATCATTTGAAGTTTGATATGGGTATGGGGGGAAGAAGTGGACCCTCAAAATGCTAAGGCAAGCATTGGCAAAAGCTCAAGACTCCATTTTTGGTTTAGTGATCCAAGATCACATTGAGTCCATAGGAAAAGCCAATACTATTAAAGGGGATGAGGTTATGATGATGATCTGGTTGCTCAAGTGCTTAGTGATACATCTCCTAAACTATCAACAACTTTCACTCCATATACACTCATAAGTAGTCTCGGTCCCACGATTTTCCAAACTTCAGTCCAGAGATGAACCACCTCGGTCATAAGCCAAACCCTAGCAAACTCGATTTTCCGATTGAACTCGGTCTCACGAAACATGAGTTCAAGCTTGTAACCTACTCATCAAATCGGTGTCACGAGATGATGAAGTCGGTCTCACAAGCGGCTTGCTCTTGTCATTGCGAATCGGACTAACGAGATTGTATTTTCGGTCCCCAAAAATCCCGTTCACATTATTTGAACTTTCGGTCTCACGAGTTCAACGGTCCCAGAGATTGCTCAAATGTGTGTAGGTTGGATTTTTGTGGAAGGCTATAATACCCTCCACCCCTCTTCATTAGTGGAAGAGCCATAAAGAACTACCACTCCTACCTTACATTTAGAAGAACTACCTACCCTTGTGTTGAGATCAAGTTGCTCCACTCCCACCATATGAAGCTTGATCTCTAGCCTTCCAAGTTGCTTTCCACTCAATCCTTTCTTCCACCATAGCCAAATCGGTGAGGAGAGTTGAGTGTTGGGGAGATTATCATTTGAAGCACAAGAGCAAGGAGTTCATCATCATCTACAACATCTATTACCTTTTGGAGGTGGTGCCTCCTAGATTGGTTAGGTGTCGCTTGGGAGCCTCCGTCGAGATGTGGAGTTGAACCAAGAAGTTTGTAAGGGCAAGGAGATCGCCTACCGTGAAGATCTACCCAGTAAGGCTAGTCCTCCGTGGGCGTGAGCCATGATGGAATAGACAAGGTTGCTTCTTCGTGGACCCTTAGTGGGTGGAGCCCTCCGTGGACTCTGCTGGCCGTTACCCTCCGTGGGTTGAAGTCTCCATCAAGCGTGGAAATGCGATAGCACCACCTATCGGAACCACGAGAAAAATCACCGCGTCTCCAAAATGCGTTTGCTCTTCTCCACCTCTCTTTACTACATGTGCAATTTACTTTCCCTGCCTATACTCTAGAATTGCATGTGTAGGGTGATACTTGACTTGATCATAATTGTGAATCCAAAAACTGTTCTTTGTCAAAGGCAGAATTTTATATTGTCAAGTAGTCTAATCACCCCCCTCTAGACATACTTTCGATCCTACAAGTGGTATCGAGCTTTGGTCTCCATTGTATTGGTTTCCATTGCATTGGACTCCATAAGCTTGGTTTCACAACCTAGGAGAGTATGGCGTCTAGTGAGGTAATTTTGTGAGGTCCTTACTTTGATGGTACAAATTTTGCTAGTTGGAAGCATAAAATGAAAATGCATATTCTTGGCCATAACCCGCATGGGGCATTATTTGTGTTGGTATGCAAGGTGAATTCTTGAGGAAGGAAAAGTTCGGATCATGGCCTAGCGGAAGAATTGCGGATGTTGCAAAACAATGCTCAAGCTTGTGACATTCTCTTCAATGCCTTGTGTCAGGAGTTCAACAAAATCAGCCGTCTTGAGAATGCAAAAGAGATTTGGGATACTTTGGTTGAAATGCGAAGGTACCAGTCCGTGAAGGAATCAAAGCTAGACATTCTTCAAGGTCGACTTGACAAGTTCAAGATGAAGGAAGGTGAAAATTATTGAAATGTACTCTAGGCTTGCTCTCATCACAAATGAGATTGCCGCTTAGGAAGCGAAGAAATGACCGACCGATTCATCATCAAGAAGATTCTCGAGCTTTGGATGGAAAGTATGACACCGTGTGCACTTTGATCCAAATGATGCCAAACTACAAGAATCTCAAGCCACGAAGTCATTGGAAGAATTGTTGCTCATGAGATGACACTTAAGGATAAGGAAGAGCTTCACAACAAGTCAAGTGGTGCTTACAAAGCTACAAGTGATGCTCCCACAACCTCAAGTGACAAGTTAGTTTCCAATGAAGAGATAAGCCTAATGGTCAAGAACTTCAACAAATTCTACAAGAATAGAGGCAAAGAGAAGCTCAAAGTCTAGATCATATGATGAAAAGAGATCTTCTAGTCGTGATCGACTGCTACAATTGTGGAAGACCGGACACTACTCAAATGAGTGTCTGGCTCCCCACAAGAAGAAAGAATCTCCAAGAAGAAGAAGCTCAAGAGATGAGTCACCTCGGAAAGAGAAGGGGCGAGATGATCGTTATGAGCGAAGACCCTCTCGGAGAAGCAAGGATTAGGAGAGGAAAGACAAGTCATCAAGGAGCTACACAAGAAGAAAACATCAAGCTCATGTAGGTGAATGGGTCTCGGCTCCGACTCGACAATCAATCGAAGGCTATCACTCCAACTCCGACTCTGATCAAGATGAAGGTGTTGCGGTCTTGCTCTATCCTCCAACTCCAACTCCAGACTTATTTGATTCACCAAATGAGGGTTGGAAGATGCTTCATGGCTAAAGGCCCCAGGTATCACACCACAATTCATTGACTTGATAGTGATGAGGATGACTTGCTTGGTGAAGATGAGCTCTTGCTTGATAAATCCGTGAGCCTAGTAATGATGAACATGCTAGTAGTCTTTATAGTCGAGAAAGTGAATGACAATGCTATGAAGGAGATTGAGCGTCTAACTAAAGAACTAAACACTCTTAAGTTAGCTCATGAAACCAACTCAAGAAGATCATAGAGAGCTCCTAAGATCTCATGAGAAGCTACAGGAAGCTCACTCTAGAGCAAGAACATGAGTTTCTAAAAGCAATCAATGGCGATCTTGAAAGAAGATTTCTTCATATCTTGCCAAACGACTTCTCTTGTCTAATTTCTTGCCACCCATTAAGACTAAGCATGACAAGCATAAGAAAAATTCTTTCTCTAGTAGTAACAATAACCATGCTAAATCCAATGTTGTTGCTTCTAGTAGTTCTCTTGATTCCACTAACAATGTTTCAAGCCAAGTTACACTTGAGCAAGAAAATAGTTTATTGAAAGGGATCATAGAAAGGTGTCTACAAGAGCCTTCGGAAGCAAGAACTTTGAGAAATTGTTACTTAAGCAAAGAAGGCCCGGAAGAATCAAGGAATTGGTTTTGGCGAAAGTTCAACCGAAGGTGTTGAATGGGAAGAAGGTCAATATCCTACTCCACGGTTTGTTCCTCAAAGGAGAAGTATGATCCTACTTCTTCCAATGTGGAACAAGCTCAAGATGACCTTCCACCACAAGACCTCAAGCTAAAAGGCAAGGACAAGCTTCAAGAGGAGATTGATGCATTTGTTGAAGCACCTCAAGCCATGGTCAAGTGGGTTCCCAAGGAAGCGTCAAGTTCTACCGTCAAGCTCAACTACAACCCCAAGGATTCCCATCAAGATGATGTGGATCCCGAAGAAGAAGAACTAGAAAGTTCTTGAGGTGACTCCCACATACTTCACTCACATTCATTTTGGCAAAAACTTGTGCAATCAACTTCCACATCGTGCACTAGTTCATGGAGTCACAAACCCTCTTGTTGGTAAGTCAAGGGACAAGGTAATCATTGCTTTCATGGACATCATCTATTGTGAACTTCAATCTATGTCCATGGATATCCTTGTTTGTTCCTTGTGGGACTAACCCATGTAGGTATTGAAAGTGCCGAATCAAGGATAGCTCCCAACTCTTGATGATCTCCATCAACATTGAGCATCCACATCTTCAACATCTACATGAAGTCTTCTCGAAACCCAAGGTTAGTTTGACCCTTTAAAGGGGTTCTCACATCTAGGGGAGCTTTGCTCTAAAAATTGAGCTAAAGCATCTTCAAATGATGTGAACACATCAATGCTTTATGTAAAGTGGTAACCCCACTTGTGCTTAAGCGATGAGTATGACCTATGATCAAATGTTCTCATTTGGCTCCTAAGTCAATATACTCATATAAACATGACCTAGTCATCGACAAATTGTGTGTTAGTTGCTAGAGTTTTAGTTGTGCATGTTTGACACATATTTCATTTGCTATCTTATTGTGTGAGCATGTTGGATGCATGATTTTTCCATTCGAGGACATCCATTTGTTGTTTTGTGTTTTATTTTCGACCAAATGGATGGACAAGAATGCCTAAATACCTCCCTAGCTATCTATGCTTTCTTGTCTCAAATTCTATTCATGCTTACATCACAAATTTTGAACAAGTCATTTCGGACCCTCGGGTGAGGAGCACTTCGAGCCACCGATCCGTCAGGGCTAACTTCCAAAACCTTCTAATTGATTTGGTCGGACCAACTCACTCAAACTCGGTCGAACCGAAAGCATTTAACGATCTAGGTTTTCATCTCGGTGAAACCAATTGTGATTTGGCGTGACCAAGTGCATTGCCTAGCGTTATCCATCTCGTGCCAGTTTTAACTTCGGTCCCACCAGACGAAGGGTATATATTAGGGGCGGCGTTGATTCCTCCTTCAAATGTTTGCCCCACACCCTTCTTGTCGCCTTGGTCTCGGATCGTGCCGTAAATCATCGCCCTCGCCGCGGTCTCGTCGCCGTCAGCGGACATCTCCTCCGCCGTTGCCGTGAAAAACTCCACCAAGTTAGGGTGAGTTTTGATCCCTCGTGCTCCCATCTCGATTCAATGCGTTTGGATTGCCTAGTATCTTGCCACGATTGAAATCCTCCTGTACAGTTAGTCGTTTGGACTAGATTGAGTAAAAGTTTTAGGGTTAGGTTTCCATGAACACATCTCGGTGAGACCTATTTTATATTTCGTATGACCGATTTGGCCTATAGCCATTACCTTTACCCTTTGGTCCAACGAGTTGTGCAAAATCGGTGTGACGAAATGAAAATTATGTGAAACCCTAGTGTTTTTGGCGGGACGAAACCCCGGTCCAACGAAATGGTGTGCTAAACATTTAACCGATTCACGAATCTTAAACTTCGGTCGACGAAATGTCTTCTGAAAACCTAATACTAGAATTTGAACTCATTTTTTGCAAAAACTTTTGCGTTGTGATGACTCTTCTTCTCTGCCTACACCTTATCTATTCACGGGTTGTCGCCATGTCGGATGCCGGTGATAGTGAGCAGTCGAGACACCCATTCGACATTCGAGGCGGGCACTAGTCGATCCTAGCAGCTCATCGGATGATGGTGAGAGGAGTACACCAAGTGGTTTACCTCCTGCACCACGAGCTAGAAAGAAGAGGAATTCGGATGATGAGGATTGATTTTGTTGTTGAGGAAGAGGTGACCTCAAAGCCCAAAGGAAGGTTGTTGCCAAAGAGCAACAAGGTCGACAAACTAAGAAGGGCACCGCAAAGTCAAGCGATCACTATTGCTAAAGCTGAATTTGGGAGAGGCTGCAAGCAAAGTGAAAAAACCTCCAAGAAAAGGATAGTGCATGTTGCAGCGATGAAGATGAGGATGAGGAAGCACCCAGCCTCCTCGGAAGCCTAAGCTCATGGGTGATGCCATTAAATGGAGCCACATCAAAGCCCAAGAAATCTGCTCCACTAAGGCAGCTCCACAAAACTCTGCCAAGCCCAGAAGACCGTCGGAAACATTCCGTCGAGAAGAACAAGGATGATGTGCCACCGGTTTGGTCAGCGATGAAGGACCGTTCTTGAAACTTGTCCAAAGGCCACTACATGATGCTCATCCTCAAAGTGAGGATATGAAGGCAAGGAAGATAGAGGTCTCACGCTATGGAGACAAAGCGCCCATATGCCGTGAGGAGAAAATCTTGTAGATCCCATTTCACAGAGGGCGGGACTTCTATGAGACCGTCTTGATGGACAAAAGCCCATATCGCAGACACTCGATATTTATTTGGAAGTACATTGGTGAAGACACGATTTCTTTCCACATGTGCATAAAGTTTCCTTGCATGTGGGTTCGATTTTAGGTCGGAAATTGACCAATTGGAACAATGAGATGATAATGCAATTCTATGCCACAACTCACTTCTACGATGGAAAGATTGTGTGGATGGTGAAGGTCAAGATTTTCTTCTTCATTGAAGAATGTTGAAATCGAATGCTCGGTCTACAGATGATGATATTGATGTATATGGGATTCAAGAAGAATCATGAATCCATGAAGAACATGTACAAAGAGATTCCGCAAAGGTTTGGGAATCTGGAGCTCCTCGATTCTATCTCAGGCGGGCTTACCTACCACTAATACCATATTGAGGCATACCTTGATGCCCAAATCGGAGATCATCGCATGATCGAGAGGATACTCTATCAACATGCTGCACATACTTGATGAAAGCACCTTTCAAGGTGATGGACTTGATGGTAGAGACCATTAAGAAATTGCGGTGACGAAAGGTCATGTGGATTTGCCCGATTGGATGCTTATCAATGCCAAGTTTGGCCGGGCACATTCTTGTTGGATAGAGAACATTTACCGTTGCAGCTGAGCATGAAGACAATGTTGTTGTGATGGATGAGGAGGATCCGACATCTGTTGAAGGTCAAGCCAAGATCGGCGCCAAAAAGCCAAAGGGACAAAAGCGGCGGGCCTAAACCAAAGTTTGGAGAGCAAATTCTTGAAGCTACCCAAAGGATTGAACAACCGGCCATTATCAGTCTCGGGAGAACTTAGAAGTTGTTGAAGACAAGATCCACGCTCTGGATGTGGGTGGGAAGTACAAGTGCTCAACAAGCTGAGACATTGAGGAAGCAAAGCGGAGAAGGAAGAGCTTATCGTGAGGCAGGATAATTAGTCCGGATTTTGACAATGCTCCGGTTCCCCAGGACCCGATCGCTGCTATTCGATGGGACACGGGACTACCCGCACCTCCCAGTTCAGGGTTCTCCTCCGGCTCGGCTCCGGGACCCTCCTCCGGCCGGACCGGCTAAAGTCTTGCGATCTTTGTCTTCCCACTCCACATCAACCCAGGCGGGCAAAGGAGTCCCGGTGGCGCAGCTCTATGCTTTTTGAACTTTTTGGTAACTTGTTGCCAAAGGGAAAATGTATAGATCATAGGACTTTGAGAGAGAGTGTTGTTGTTTTCCTTTTGCTCTTCGTTCTTTTGGGTTTCTTTGAGATACTTTTGGTTTTGAGACATTGGTGTGTTTGATACTCCGTTTCATTCTACCTTAATGAGTGCTTGGTGTACTATGCTTTAATGTGTGTAATGCTTATCAATGCCATTCCTATCTTGTATGACCATTTACTCATGTCTTGGTGATTGGGTGCATCTGTTCATTCTTATCATTTTTCGCTCCACCAAGATGTATGTGACATGGAAGAGTGACCCATGATCCTTCGATTGTGCATTTGCATTCAAGCAAAATCTTAAATAATGCACAAATTTGGGAGCTCTTGCTTATCACATACTTCTCAAGCGGGATATTATTCATTGATTATATCCTTTGTTGAAGCTTTGATCTATATGTTGTCATCAATTACCAAAAGATTGAAAGTGCAACTAATCCCGGGTGGTTTTGGTAATTAATAACAACATATATATCATTGAACTAATAGTTACTTGAGAATCATTTGAAAGTTGTTGATATGGGTATGGCGGGGAAAAAGTGGACCCCTCAAAATGCTAAGGCAAGCATTGGCAAAAGCTCAAGACTCCATTTTTGGTTTAGTGATCCAAGATCACATTGAGTCCATAGGAAAAGCCAATACTATTAAAGGGGATGAGGTTATGATGATGATCGGTTGCTCAAGTGCTTAGTGATACATCTCCAAACTATCCAACTTTCACTACCATATACACTCATAAGTAGTCTCGGTCCCCCGATTTTCCAAATTCGTCCAAGATGAACCACCCGTCATAAGCCAAACCCTAGCAAACTTGGTTTTCGATTACGAACTCGGTCTCACGAAACATGAGTTTAAAACTTATACCTTTCATCAAATCGGTGTCAGAGATGAAATCGGTCCCCGGCGGCTTGTCTTGCACGAATCGGACTAAGGATTGTATTTTGTCCCAAAAATCCCAATTCACATTATTTGAACTTTCGGTCTCAGAGTTGTCAACCGGTCCCAAGATTGCTCAAATGTGTTAACGGTTGGATTTTGTGTGGAGGCTATAAATACCCTCCACCCCTCTTCATTGTGGAGAGCCATCGGAAAAACTACCACCCTACCTTACATTTACGAGAAGAACTACCTACCCTTGTGTTGAGATCAAGTTGCTCCCTCCCACCATATGAAGCTTGATTCTCCTTCCCAAGTTGCTTTCCACTCAATCCTTTCTTCCACCACCCTCGGTGAGGAGAGTTGAGTGTTGGGGAGATTATCATTTGAAGCACAAGAGCA
>JAHHZJ010010390.1:0-19090 GCA_021437245.1 Aegilops speltoides
GTTTGGATAGCAATAAGTTCTTACGGCGTGCCATAGAGATGAGCAAGTTATCGAGGTGTTTTGGCCGACCTTTGTTTTCGACTCACATATGGCGGTTTTAGGCCAAATTCTCAACATGAGGTCATATATCGGTACATAATTTGGCAAAATGTTGTGAGCAGCGGCAGCGGGGATGGTTTGGATAGCAATAAGTTCTTACGGCCGTGCCATAGATGAGCAAGTTATCGAGGTGTTTTTGGCGACCTTTGTTTTCGACTCACATATGGCGTTTTAGGCCAAATTCTCAACATGAGGTCATATATCGGTACATAATTTGGCAAAATGTTGTGAGCAGCGCAGCGAGGATGGTTTGGATAGCAATAAGTTCTTACGGCGTGCCATAGAGAACAAGTTATCGAGGTGTTTTGGCGACCTTTGTTTTCGACTCACATATGGCGGTTTTAGGCCAAATTCTCAACATGAGGTCATATATCGGTACATAATTTGGCAAAATGTTGTGAGCAGCGCAGCGGGGATGGTTTGGATAGCAATAAGTTCTTACGGCGTGCCATAGATGAGCAAGTTATCGAGGTGTTTTGGCGACCTTTGTTTTCGACTCACATATGGCGGTTTTAGGCCAAATTCTCAACATGAGGTCATATATCGGTACATAATTTGGCAAAATGTTGTGAGCAGCAATAAGCTTGGCCGTGCCATAGAGAAGCAAGTTATCGAGGTGTTTTTGGCGGGATGGTTTGGATAGCAATAAGTTCTTGGCTGGCGTGCCATAGATGAGCAAGTTATCGAGGTGTTTTGGCGACCTTTGTTTTCGACTCACATATGGCGGTTTTAGGCCAAATTCTCAACATGAGGTCATATATCGGTACATAATTTGGCAAAATGTTGTGAGCAGTAGCAGCGGGGATGGTTTGGATAGCAATAAGTTCTTGGCGTGCCATAGATGAGCAAGTTATCGAGGTGTTTTTGGCGACCTTTGTTTTCGACTCACATATGGCCGGTTTTAGGCCAAATTCTCAACATGAGGTCATATATCGGTACATAATTTGGCAAAATGTTGTGAACGGCGCTTAGCGGGGATGGTTTGGATAGCAATAAGTTCTTGGCGTGCCATAGAGAGCAAGTTATCGAGGTGTTTTGGCGACCTTTGTTTTCGACTCACATATGGCGGTTTTAGGCCAAATTCTCAACATGAGGTCATATATCGGTACATAATTTGGCAAAATGTTGTGAGCAGCGCAGCGGGGATGGTTTGGATAGCAATAAGTTCTTACGGCGTGCCATAGATGAGCAAGTTATCGAGGTGTTTTGGCGACCTTTGTTTTCGACTCACATATGGCGTTTTAGGCCAAATTCTCAACATGAGGTCATATATCGGTACATAATTTGGCAAAATGTTGTGAGCAGCGCAAAATGTTGTGAGCAGCGGGGATGGTTTGGATAGCAATAAGTTCTTGGGCGTGCCATAGATGAGCAAGTTATCGAGGTGTTTTGGCCGACCTTTGTTTTCGACTCACATATGGCGGTTTTAGGCCAAATTCTCAACATGAGGTCATATATCGGTACATAATTTGGCAAAATGTTGTGAGCAGTAAGCAGCGGGGATGGTTTGGATAGCAATAAGTTCTTACGGCGTGCCATAGATGAGCAAGTTATCGAGGTGTTTTGGCGACCTTTGTTTTCGACTCACATATGGCGGTTTTAGGCCAAATTCTCAACATGAGGTCATATATCGGTACATAATTTGGCAAAATGTTGTGAGCAGCGCCAGCGGGGATGGTTTGGATAGCAATAAGTTCTTGGATAGCGGCCGTGCCATAGATGAGCAAGTTATCGAGGTGTTTTGGCCGACCTTTGTTTTCGACTCACATATGGCGGTTTTAGGCCAAATTCTCAACATGAGGTCATATATCGGTACATAATTTGGCAAAATGTTGTGAGCAGCGCAGCGAGGATGGTTTGGATAGCAATAAGTTCTTACGGCGTGCCATAGATGAGCAAGTTATCGAGGTGTTTTGGCGACCTTTGTTTTCGACTCACATATGGCGGTTTTAGGCCAAATTCTCAACATGAGGTCATATATCGGTACATAATTTGGCAAAATGTTGTGAGCAGCTAACAGCGGGGATGGTTTGGATAGCAATAAGTTCTTCGGCGTGCCATAGATGAGCAAGTTATCGAGGTGTTTTGGCCGACCTTTGTTTTCGACTCACATATGGCGTTTTAGGCCAAATTCTCAACATGAGGTCATATATCGGTACATAATTTGGCAAAATGTTGTGAGCAGCGCAGCGGGGATGGTTTGGATAGCAATAAGTTCTTCGGCGTGCCATAGATGAGCAAGTTATCGAGGTGTTTTTGGCCGACCTTTGTTTTCGACTCACATATGGCCGTTTTTAGGCCAAATTCTCAACATGAGGTCATATATCGGTACATAATTTGGCAAAATGTTGTGAGCAGCGCAGCGGGGATGGTTTGGATAGCAATAAGTTCTTACGGCGTGCCATAGATGAGCAAGTTATCGAGGTGTTTTGCCGACCTTTGTTTTCGACTCACATATGGCGGTTTTAGGCCAAATTCTCAACATGAGGTCATATATCGGTACATAATTTGGCAAAATGTTGTGAGCAGTATCGAGTGTTTTTGGCGAGCAGCGGGGATGGTTTGGATAGCAATAAGTTCTTCTGGCCGTGCCATAGATGAGCAAGTTATCGAGGTGTTTTTGGCGACCTTTGTTTTTCGACTCACATATGGCCGTTTTTAGGCCAAATTCTCAACATGAGGTCATATATCGGTACATAATTTGGCAAAATGTTGTGAACGGCGCTTGACGGGGATGGTTTGGATAGCAATAAGTTCTTGGCCGTGCCATAGATGAGCAAGTTATCGAGGTGTTTTGGCCGACCTTTGTTTTCGACTCACATATGGCGGTTTTAGGCCAAATTCTCAACATGAGGTCATATATCGGTACATAATTTGGCAAAATGTTGTGAGCAGTAACAGCGAGGATGGTTTGGATAGCAATAAGTTCTTACGGCGTGCCATAGATGAGCAAGTTATCGAGGTGTTTTGGCCGACCTTTGTTTTCGACTCACATATGGCGGTTTTAGGCCAAATTCTCAACATGAGGTCATATATCGGTACATAATTTGGCAAAATGTTGTGAGCAGGCGCTTGCGGGGATGGTTTGGATAGCAATAAGTTCTTACGGCGTGCCATAGATGAGCAAGTTATCGAGGTGTTTTTGGCGACCTTTGTTTTCGACTCACATATGGCGGTTTTAGGCCAAATTCTCAACATGAGGTCATATATCGGTACATAATTTGGCAAAATGTTGTGAGCGGCGGCGCAGCGGGGATGGTTTGGATAGCAATAAGTTCTTACGGCGTGCCATAGATGAGCAAGTTATCGAGGTGTTTTTGGCGACCTTTGTTTTCGACTCACATATGGCGGTTTTAGGCCAAATTCTCAACATGAGGTCATATATCGGTACATAATTTGGCAAAATGTTGTGAACGGCGCTTGACGGGGATGGTTTGGATAGCAATAAGTTCTTGGCGTGCCATAGATGAGCAAGTTATCGAGGTGTTTTGGCGACCTTTGTTTTCGACTCACATATGGCGGTTTTAGGCCAAATTCTCAACATGAGGTCATATATCGGTACATAATTTGGCAAAATGTTGTGAGCGGTAACAGCGGGGATGGTTTGGATAGCAATAAGTTCTTACGGCGTGCCATAGATGAGCAAGTTATCGAGGTGTTTTGGCCGACCTTTGTTTTCGACTCACATATGGCGTTTTAGGCCAAATTCTCAACATGAGGTCATATATCGGTACATAATTTGGCAAAATGTTGTGAGCAGTAACAGCGAGGATGGTTTGGATAGCAATAAGTTCTTATGGCCGTGCCATAGATGAGCAAGTTATCGAGGTGTTTTTGGCCGACCTTTGTTTTCGACTCACATATGGCCGGTTTTAGGCCAAATTCTCAACATGAGGTCATATATCGGTACATAATTTGGCAAAATGTTGTGAGCAGTAGCAGCGGGGATGGTTTGGATAGCAATAAGTTCTTACGGCGTGCCATAGAGGAGCAAGTTATCGAGGTGTTTTGGCCGACCTTTGTTTTCGACTCACATATGGCGGTTTTAGGCCAAATTCTCAACATGAGGTCATATTTATGTTGTCGGTTTGGATATAATTTGGCAAAATGTTGTGAGCAGGCCAAATTCTCAACATGAGGTCATATATAATTACATAATTTGGCAAAATGTTGTGAGCAGCGCGGGGATGGTTTGGATAGCAATAAGTTCTTACGGCGTGCCATAGATGAGCAAGTTATCGAGGTGTTTTGGCGACCTTTGTTTTCGACTCACATATGGCCGGTTTTAGGCCAAATTCTCAACATGAGGTCATATATCGGTACATAATTTGGCAAAATGTTGTGAACAGCGCAACGGGGATGGTTTGGATAGCAATAAGTTCTTGGCCGTGCCATAGATGAGCAAGTTATCGAGGTGTTTTGGCCGACCTTTGTTTTCGACTCACATATGGCCGGTTTTAGGCCAAATTCTCAACATGAGGTCATATATCGGTACATAATTTGGCAAAATGTTGTGAGCAGTAGCAGCGGGGATGGTTTGGATAGCAATAAGTTCTTCTGGCGTGCCATAGATGAGCAAGTTATCGAGGTGTTTTTGGCCGACCTTTGTTTTTCGACTCACATATGGCCGGTTTTAGGCCAAATTCTCAACATGAGGTCATATATCGGTACATAATTTGGCAAAATGTTGTGAACGGTAACAGCGGGGATGGTTTGGATAGCAATAAGTTCTTCTGGCCGTGCCATAGATGAGCAAGTTATCGAGGTGTTTTGGCGACCTTTGTTTTCGACTCACATATGGCCGGTTTTAGGCCAAATTCTCAACATGAGGTCATATATCGGTACATAATTTGGCAAAATGTTGTGAGCAGCTGCAGCAGAGGATGGTTTGGATAGCAATAAGTTCTTACGGCCGTGCCATAGATGAGCAAGTTATCGAGGTGTTTTGGCCGACCTTTGTTTTCGACTCACATATGGCCGTTTTTAGGCCAAATTCTCAACATGAGGTCATATATCGGTACATAATTTGGCAAAATGTTGTGAGCATGGCAATAAGCGGGGATGGTTTGGATAGCAATAAGTTCTTACGGCGTGCCATAGATGAGCAAGTTATCGAGGTGTTTTGGCCGACCTTTGTTTTCGACTCACATATGGCGGTTTTAGGCCAAATTCTCAACATGAGGTCATATATCGGTACATAATTTGGCAAAATGTTGTGAGCAGGCGCAGCGGGGATGGTTTGGATAGCAATAAGTTCTTGGCCGTGCCATAGATGAGCAAGTTATCGAGGTGTTTTTGGCGACCTTTGTTTTCGACTCACATATGGCGTTTAGGCCAAATTCTCAACATGAGGTCATATATCGGTACATAATTTGGCAAAATGTTGTGAGCAGCGCAGCGGGGATGGTTTGGATAGCAATAAGTTCTTCGGCGTGCCATAGATGAGCAAGTTATCGAGGTGTTTTGGCCGACCTTTGTTTTCGACTCACATATGGCGGTTTTAGGCCAAATTCTCAACATGAGGTCATATATCGGTACATAATTTGGCAAAATGTTGTGAGCAGCGGCAGCGAGGGATGGTTTGGATAGCAATAAGTTCTTACGGCGTGCCATAGATGAGCAAGTTATCGAGGTGTTTTGGCGACCTTTGTTTTTCGACTCACATATGGCGTTTTAGGCCAAATTCTCAACATGAGGTCATATATCGGTACATAATTTGGCAAAATGTTGTGAGCAGTAGGCAGCGGGGATGGTTTGGATAGCAATAAGTTCTTACGGCGTGCCATAGAGAGCAAGTTATCGAGGTGTTTTGGCGACCTTTGTTTTCGACTCACATATGGCGGTTTAGGCCAAATTCTCAACATGAGGTCATATATCGGTACATAATTTGGCAAAATGTTGTGTGTCGAGGATGGTTTGGATAGCAATAAGTTCTTGGCGTGCCATAGAGGAGCAAAAACGACGGTTTTGCCAAATTTATCAAACCACATTTGGCAAAATGTTGTGAGCAGTTGCGTCAAAGCGCATATCGAAAACATTTGAAAAGCAAATTTTGTTTATCAAATGAGCGCCGTTCACAACATTTTGCCAAATTATGTGCCGATATATGACCTCATGTTGCCAAAACAATTTGCTCCTCTAAAAGCAACCATAGAACTTTTGCTATCAAAATCCCGTCAGCGCCGTTCACAACATTTGCCAAAATTACACCTCGATGAAATTTGGCTCATCATATGTGGTCGAAAAACAAAGGTCGACCAAAAACACCTCGATAACTTGCTATTGCTACGGCCGGAAGAACTTATTGCTATCAAACCATCCCCGTCAAGCGCCGTTCACAACATTTTGCCAAATTATGTACCGATATATGACCTCATGTTGAGAATTTGGCCTAAAACCGGCCATATGTGAGTCGAAAAACAAAGGTCGGCCAAAAACACCTCGATAACTTGCTCCTCTATGCGCGGCGGAAGAACTTATTGCTATCAAACCATCCCGTCAAGCGCCGTTCACAACATTTTGCCAAATTATGTACCGATATATGACCTCATGTTGAAATTTGGCCTAAAGCGACCATATGTGGTCGAAAAACAAAGGTCGACCAAAAACACCTCGATAACTTGCTCCTCTATAGCGCGGCCGGAAGAACTTATTGCTATCAAACCATCCCGTCAAGCGCCGTTCACAACATTTTGCCAAATTATGTACCGATATATGACCTCATGTTGAAATTTGGCCTAAAAGCGACCATATGTGGTCGAAAAACAAAAGGTCGACCAAAAACACCTCGATAACTTGCTCCTCTATGCGCGGCGGAAGAACTTATTGCTATCAAACCATCCCGTCAAGCGCCGTTCACAACATTTTGCCAAATTATGTACCGATATATGACCTCATGTTGAAATTTGGCCTAAAGCGACCATATGTGGTCGAAAAACAAAGGTCGACCAAAAACACCTCGATAACTTGCTCCTCTATAGCGCGGCCGGAAGAACTTATTGCTATCAAACCATCCCGTCAAGCGCCGTTCACAACATTTTGCCAAATTATGTACCGATATATGACCTCATGTTGAGAATTTGGCCTAAAAGCGACCATATGTGGTCGAAAAACAAAGGTCGACCAAAAACACCTCGATAACTTGCTCCTCTATAGCGCGGCGGAAGAACTTATTGCTATCAAACCATCCCGTCAAGCGCCGTTCACAACATTTTGCCAAATTATGTACCGATATATGACCTCATGTTGAAATTTGGCCTAAAAGCGACCATATGTGGTCGAAAAACAAAAGGTCGACCAAAAACACCTCGATAACTTGCTCCTCTATGGCGCGGCGGAAGAACTTATTGCTATCAAACCATCCCGTCAAGCGCCGTTCACAACATTTTGCCAAATTATGTACCGATATATGACCTCATGTTGAGAATTTGGCCTAAAAGCGACCATATGTGGTCGAAAAACAAAGGTCGACCAAAAACACCTCGATAACTTGCTCCTCTATGCGCGGCGGAAGAACTTATTGCTATCAAACCATCCCGTCAAGCGCCGTTCACAACATTTTGCCAAATTATGTACCGATATATGACCTCATGTTGAAATTTGGCCTAAAAGCGACCATATGTGGTCGAAAACAAAAGGTCGACCAAAAACACCTCGATAACTTGCTCCTCTATGCGCGGCGGAAGAACTTATTGCTATCAAACCATCCCGTCAAGCGCCGTTCACAACATTTTGCCAAATTATGTACCGATATATGACCTCATGTTGAGAATTTGGCCTAAAAGCGACCATATGTGGTCGAAAAACAAAGGTCGACCAAAAACACCTCGATAACTTGCTCATCTCTCTATGCGCGGCCGGAAGAACTTATTGCTATCAAACCATCCCGTCAAGCGCCGTTCACAACATTTTGCCAAATTATGTACCGATATATGACCTCATGTTGAAATTTGGCCTAAAAGCGACCATATGTGGTCGAAAAACAAAAGGTCGACCAAAAACACCTCGATAACTTGCTCCTCTATAGCGCGGCGGAAGAACTTATTGCTATCAAACCATCCCGTCAGCGCCGTTCACAACATTTTGCCAAATTATGTACCGATATATGACCTCATGTTGAGAATTTGGCCTAAAAGCGACCATATGTGGTCGAAAACAAAAGGTCGACCAAAAACACCTCGATAACTTGCTCCTCTATGCGCGGCGGAAGAACTTATTGCTATCAAACCATCCCGTCAAGCGCCGTTCACAACATTTTGCCAAATTATGTACCGATATATGACCTCATGTTGAAATTTGGCCTAAAAGCGACCATATGTGGTCGAAAAACAAAAGGTCGACCAAAAACACCTCGATAACTTGCTCCTCTATAGCGCGGCGGAAGAACTTATTGCTATCAAACCATCCCGTCAAGCGCCGTTCACAACATTTTGCCAAATTATGTACCGATATATGACCTCATGTTGAGAATTTGGCCTAAAAGCGACCATATGTGGTCGAAAAACAAAGGTCGACCAAAAACACCTCGATAACTTGCTCCTCTATGCGCCGGAAGAACTTATTGCTATCAAACCATCCCGTCAGCGCCGTTCACAACATTTTGCCAAATTATGTACCGATATATGACCTCATGTTGAGAATTTGGCCTAAAAGCGACCATATGTGGTCGAAAAACAAAGGTCGACCAAAAACACCTCGATAACTTGCTCCTCTATAGCGCGGCGGAAGAACTTATTGCTATCAAACCATCCCGTCAAGCGCCGTTCACAACATTTTGCCAAATTATGTACCGATATATGACCTCATGTTGAAATTTGGCCTAAAAGCGACCATATGTGGTCGAAAAACAAAAGGTCGACCAAAAACACCTCGATAACTTGCTCCTCTATGGCGCGGCGGAAGAACTTATTGCTATCAAACCATCCCGTCAAGCGCCGTTCACAACATTTTGCCAAATTATGTACCGATATATGACCTCATGTTGAGAATTTGGCCTAAAAGCGACCATATGTGGTCGAAAAACAAAAGGTCGACCAAAAACACCTCGATAACTTGCTCCTCTATAGCGCGGCGGAAGAACTTATTGCTATCAAACCATCCCGTCAAGCGCCGTTCACAACATTTTGCCAAATTATGTACCGATATATGACCTCATGTTGAGAATTTGGCCTAAAAGCGACCATATGTGGTCGAAAAACAAAGGTCGACCAAAAACACCTCGATAACTTGCTCCTCTATGCGCGGCGGAAGAACTTATTGCTATCAAACCATCCCGTCAAGCGCCGTTCACAACATTTTGCCAAATTATGTACCGATATATGACCTCATGTTGAGAATTTGGCCTAAAAGCGACCATATGTGGTCGAAAAACAAAGGTCGACCAAAAACACCTCGATAACTTGCTCCTCTATAGCGCGGCGGAAGAACTTATTGCTATCAAACCATCCCGTCAAGCGCCGTTCACAACATTTTGCCAAATTATGTACCGATATATGACCTCATGTTGAGAATTTGGCCTAAAAGCGACCATATGTGGTCGAAAAACAAAAGGTCGACCAAAAACACCTCGATAACTTGCTCCTCTATGCGCGGCGGAAGAACTTATTGCTATCAAACCATCCCGTCAAGCGCCGTTCACAACATTTTGCCAAATTATGTACCGATATATGACCTCATGTTGAAATTTGGCCTAAAAGCGACCATATGTGGTCGAAAAACAAAAGGTCGACCAAAAACACCTCGATAACTTGCTCCTCTATGCGCGGCGGAAGAACTTATTGCTATCAAACCATCCCGTCAGCGCCGTTCACAACATTTTGCCAAATTATGTACCGATATATGACCTCATGTTGAAATTTGGCCTAAAAGCGACCATATGTGGTCGAAAAACAAAAGGTCGACCAAAAACACCTCGATAACTTGCTCCTCTATAGCGCGGCCGGAAGAACTTATTGCTATCAAACCATCCCGTCAAGCGCCGTTCACAACATTTTGCCAAATTATGTACCGATATATGACCTCATGTTGAAATTTGGCCTAAAAGCGACCATATGTGGTCGAAAAACAAAGGTCGACCAAAAACACCTCGATAACTTGCTCCTCTATAGCGCGGCGGAAGAACTTATTGCTATCAAACCATCCCGTCAGCGCCGTTCACAACATTTTGCCAAATTATGTACCGATATATGACCTCATGTTGAAATTTGGCCTAAAACCGACCATATGTGGTCGAAAAACAAAAGGTCGACCAAAAACACCTCGATAACTTGCTCCTCTATGCGCGGCGGAAGAACTTATTGCTATCAAACCATCCCGTCAAGCGCCGTTCACAACATTTTGCCAAATTATGTACCGATATATGACCTCATGTTGAGAATTTGGCCTAAAAGCGACCATATGTGGTCGAAAAACAAAAGGTCGACCAAAAACACCTCGATAACTTGCTCCTCTATAGCGCGGCCGGAAGAACTTATTGCTATCAAACCATCCCGTCAAGCGCCGTTCACAACATTTTGCCAAATTATGTACCGATATATGACCTCATGTTGAGAATTTGGCCTAAAGCCGACCATATGTGGTCGAAAAACAAAAGGTCGACCAAAAACACCTCGATAACTTGCTCCTCTATAGCGCGGCGGAAGAACTTATTGCTATCAAACCATCCCGTCAAGCGCCGTTCACAACATTTTGCCAAATTATGTACCGATATATGACCTCATGTTGAAATTTGGCCTAAAAGCGACCATATGTGAGTCGAAAAACAAAAGGTCGACCAAAAACACCTCGATAACTTGCTCCTCTATGGCGCGGCGGAAGAACTTATTGCTATCAAACCATCCCGTCAAGCGCCGTTCACAACATTTTGCCAAATTATGTACCGATATATGACCTCATGTTGAGAATTTGGCCTAAAAGCGACCATATGTGGTCGAAAAACAAAGGTCGACCAAAAACACCTCGATAACTTGCTCCTCTATGCACGGCGGAAGAACTTATTGCTATCAAACCATCCCGTCAAGCGCCGTTCACAACATTTTGCCAAATTATGTACCGATATATGACCTCATGTTGAAATTTGGCCTAAAACCGACCATATGTGGTCGAAAAACAAAAGGTCGACCAAAAACACCTCGATAACTTGCTCCTCTATGCGCGGCGGAAGAACTTATTGCTATCAAACCATCCCCGTCAAGCGCCGTTCACAACATTTTGCCAAATTATGTACCGATATATGACCTCATGTTGAAATTTGGCCTAAAAACGACCATATGTGAGTCGAAAAACAAAGGTCGACCAAAAACACCTCGATAACTTGCTCCTCTATAGCGCGGCGGAAGAACTTATTGCTATCAAACCATCCCGTCAAGCGCCGTTCACAACATTTTGCCAAATTATGTACCGATATATGACCTCATGTTGAGAATTTGGCCTAAAAGCGACCATATGTGGTCGAAAAACAAAAGGTCGACCAAAAACACCTCGATAACTTGCTCCTCTATGGCACGGCCAGAAGAACTTATTGCTATCCAAACCATCCCGTCAAGCGCCGTTCACAACATTTTGCCAAATTATGTACCGATATATGACCTCATGTTGAGAATTTGGCCTAAAAACGACCATATGTGAGTCGAAAAACAAAGGTCGGCCAAAAACACCTCGATAACTTGCTCCTCTATGCACGGCCAGAAGAACTTATTGCTATCAAACCATCCCGTCAAGCGCCGTTCACAACATTTTGCCAAATTATGTACCGATATATGACCTCATGTTGAGAATTTGGCCTAAAGCCGACCATATGTGGTCGAAAAACAAAGGTCGACCAAAAACACCTCGATAACTTGCTCCTCTATAGCGCGGCGGAAGAACTTATTGCTATCAAACCATCCCGTCAGCGCCGTTCACAACATTTTGCCAAATTATGTACCGATATATGACCTCATGTTGAAATTTGGCCTAAAAGCGACCATATGTGGTCGAAAAACAAAGGTCGACCAAAAACACCTCGATAACTTGCTCCTCTATGCGCGGCCGGAAGAACTTATTGCTATCAAACCATCCCGTCAAGCGCCGTTCACAACATTTTGCCAAATTATGTACCGATATATGACCTCATGTTGAGAATTTGGCCTAAAAGCGACCATATGTGGTCGAAAAACAAAGGTCGACCAAAAACACCTCGATAACTTGCTCCTCTATAGCGCGGCGGAAGAACTTATTGCTATCAAACCATCCCGTCAAGCGCCGTTCACAACATTTTGCCAAATTATGTACCGATATATGACCTCATGTTGAAATTTGGCCTAAAAGCGACCATATGTGGTCGAAAAACAAAGGTCGACCAAAAACACCTCGATAACTTGCTCCTCTATAGCGCGGCGGAAGAACTTATTGCTATCAAACCATCCCGTCAAGCGCCGTTCACAACATTTTGCCAAATTATGTACCGATATATGACCTCATGTTGAGAATTTGGCCTAAAAGCGACCATATGTGGTCGAAAAACAAAAGGTCGACCAAAAACACCTCGATAACTTGCTCCTCTATAGCGCGGCGGAAGAACTTATTGCTATCAAACCATCCCGTCAAGCGCCGTTCACAACATTTTGCCAAATTATGTACCGATATATGACCTCATGTTGAAATTTGGCCTAAAACCGACCATATGTGGTCGAAAAACAAAAGGTCGACCAAAAACACCTCGATAACTTGCTCCTCTATGCGCGGCCGGAAGAACTTATTGCTATCAAACCATCCCGTCAAGCGCCGTTCACAACATTTTGCCAAATTATGTACCGATATATGACCTCATGTTGAGAATTTGGCCTAAAACCCGACCATATGTGGTCGAAAAACAAAGGTCGTCCAAAAACACCTCGATAACTTGCTCCTCTATAGCGCGGCGGAAGAACTTATTGCTATCAAACCATCCCGTCAAGCGCCGTTCACAACATTTTGCCAAATTATGTACCGATATATGACCTCATGTTGAAATTTGGCCTAAAAGCGACCATATGTGGTCGAAAAACAAAGGTCGACCAAAAACACCTCGATAACTTGCTCCTCTATGCGCGGCGGAAGAACTTATTGCTATCAAACCATCCCGTCAAGCGCCGTTCACAACATTTTGCCAAATTATGTACCGATATATGACCTCATGTTGAGAATTTGGCCTAAAAGCGACCATATGTGGTCGAAAAACAAAAGGTCGACCAAAAACACCTCGATAACTTGCTCCTCTATGGCGCGGCCGGAAGAACTTATTGCTATCAAACCATCCCGTCAAGCGCCGTTCACAACATTTTGCCAAATTATGTACCGATATATGACCTCATGTTGAAATTTGGCCTAAAAGCGACCATATGTGAGTCGAAAAACAAAAGGTCGACCAAAAACACCTCGATAACTTGCTCCTCTATGCGCGGCGGAAGAACTTATTGCTATCAAACCATCCCGTCAAGCGCCGTTCACAACATTTTGCCAAATTATGTACCGATATATGACCTCATGTTGAAATTTGGCCTAAAAGCGACCATATGTGGTCGAAAAACAAAAGGTCGACCAAAAACACCTCGATAACTTGCTCCTCTATAGCGCGGCCGGAAGAACTTATTGCTATCAAACCATCCCGTCAAGCGCCGTTCACAACATTTTGCCAAATTATGTACCGATATATGACCTCATGTTGAAATTTGGCCTAAAAGCGACCATATGTGGTCGAAAAACAAAGGTCGACCAAAAACACCTCGATAACTTGCTCCTCTATAGCGCGGCCGGAAGAACTTATTGCTATCAAACCATCCCGTCAAGCGCCGTTCACAACATTTTGCCAAATTATGTACCGATATATGACCTCATGTTGAAATTTGGCCTAAAAGCGACCATATGTGGTCGAAAAACAAAAGGTCGACCAAAAACACCTCGATAACTTGCTCCTCTATGCGCGGCGGAAGAACTTATTGCTATCAAACCATCCCGTCAAGCGCCGTTCACAACATTTTGCCAAATTATGTACCGATATATGACCTCATGTTGAGAATTTGGCCTAAAAGCGACCATATGTGGTCGAAAAACAAAAGGTCGACCAAAAACACCTCGATAACTTGCTCCTCTATAGCGCGGCGGAAGAACTTATTGCTATCAAACCATCCCGTCAAGCGCCGTTCACAACATTTTGCCAAATTATGTACCGATATATGACCTCATGTTGAGAATTTGGCCTAAAACCGGCCATATGTGAGTCGAAAAACAAAGGTCGGCCAAAAACACCTCGATAACTTGCTCCTCTATGCACGGCCAGAAGAACTTATTGCTATCCAAACCATCCCCGTCAAGCGCCGTTCACAACATTTTGCCAAATTATGTACCGATATATGACCTCATGTTGAGAATTTGGCCTAAAACCGGCCATATGTGAGTCGAAAAACAAAAGGTCGACCAAAAACACCTCGATAACTTGCTCCTCTATGCGCGGCCGGAAGAACTTATTGCTATCAAACCATCCCGTCAAGCGCCGTTCACAACATTTTGCCAAATTATGTACCGATATATGACCTCATGTTGAGAATTTGGCCTAAAAGCGACCATATGTGGTCGAAAAACAAAAGGTCGACCAAAAACACCTCGATAACTTGCTCCTCTATGCGCGGCCGGAAGAACTTATTGCTATCAAACCATCCCGTCAAGCGCCGTTCACAACATTTTGCCAAATTATGTACCGATATATGACCTCATGTTGAGAATTTGGCCTAAAAGCAAACCATATGTGGTCGAAAAACAAAAGGTCGACCAAAAACACCTCGATAACTTGCTCCTCTATAGCGCGGCGGAAGAACTTATTGCTATCAAACCATCCCGTCAAGCGCCGTTCACAACATTTTGCCAAATTATGTACCGATATATGACCTCATGTTGAAATTTGGCCTAAAAGCGACCATATGTGGTCGAAAAACAAAAGGTCGACCAAAAACACCTCGATAACTTGCTCCTCTATAGCGCGGCGGAAGAACTTATTGCTATCAAACCATCCCGTCAAGCGCCGTTCACAACATTTTGCCAAATTATGTACCGATATATGACCTCATGTTGAGAATTTGGCCTAAAGCGACCATATGTGGTCGAAAAACAAAAGGTCGACCAAAAACACCTCGATAACTTGCTCCTCTATGCGCGGCCGGAAGAACTTATTGCTATCAAACCATCCCGTCAGCGCCGTTCACAACATTTTGCCAAATTATGTACCGATATATGACCTCATGTTGAAATTTGGCCTAAAAGCGACCATATGTGGTCGAAAAACAAAAGGTCGACCAAAAACACCTCGATAACTTGCTCCTCTATGCGCGGCCGGAAGAACTTATTGCTATCAAACCATCCCGTCAAGCGCCGTTCACAACATTTTGCCAAATTATGTACCGATATATGACCTCATGTTGAGAATTTGGCCTAAAAGCGACCATATGTGGTCGAAAAACAAAAGGTCGACCAAAAACACCTCGATAACTTGCTCCTCTATGCGCGGCCGGAAGAACTTATTGCTATCAAACCATCCCGTCAAGCGCCGTTCACAACATTTTGCCAAATTATGTACCGATATATGACCTCATGTTGAGAATTTGGCCTAAAAGCGACCATATGTGGTCGAAAAACAAAGGTCGACCAAAAACACCTCGATAACTTGCTCCTCTATGGCGCGGCGGAAGAACTTATTGCTATCAAACCATCCCGTCAAGCGCCGTTCACAACATTTTGCCAAATTATGTACCGATATATGACCTCATGTTGAAATTTGGCCTAAAAGCGACCATATGTGGTCGAAAAACAAAAGGTCGACCAAAAACACCTCGATAACTTGCTCCTCTATGCGCGGCGGAAGAACT
The DNA here is from genome assembly GCA_021437245.1 of Aegilops speltoides. Lineage (NCBI taxonomy): Eukaryota > Viridiplantae > Streptophyta > Magnoliopsida > Poales > Poaceae > Aegilops > Aegilops speltoides. Next base: position 15,975 of record JAHHZJ010010390.1, read on the forward strand.
TATTGCTATCAAACCATCCCGTCAAGCGCCGTTCACAACATTTTGCCAAATTATGTACCGATATATGACCTCATGTTGAAATTTGGCCTAAAAGCGACCATATGTGGTCGAAAAACAAAGGTCGACCAAAAACACCTCGATAACTTGCTCCTCTATGCGCGGCCGGAAGAACTTATTGCTATCAAACCATCCCGTCAAGCGCCGTTCACAACATTTTGCCAAATTATGTACCGATATATGACCTCATGTTGAAATTTGGCCTAAAAGCGACCATATGTGGTCGAAAAACAAAGGTCGACCAAAAACACCTCGATAACTTGCTCCTCTATAGCGCGGCGGAAGAACTTATTGCTATCAAACCATCCCGTCAGCGCCGTTCACAACATTTTGCCAAATTATGTACCGATATATGACCTCATGTTGAGAATTTGGCTAAAAGCGACCATATGTGGTCGAAAAACAAAGGTCGACCAAAAACACCTCGATAACTTGCTCCTCTATGCGCGGCGGAAGAACTTATTGCTATCAAACCATCCCGTCAAGCGCCGTTCACAACATTTTGCCAAATTATGTACCGATATATGACCTCATGTTGATAATTTGGCCTAAAAACGGCCATATGTGAGTCGAAAAACAAAGGTCGACCAAAAACACCTCGATAACTTGCTCCTCTATAGCGCGGCGGAAGAACTTATTGCTATCAAACCATCCCGTCAAGCGCCGTTCACAACATTTTGCCAAATTATGTACCGATATATGACCTCATGTTGAGAATTTGGCCTAAAAGCGACCATATGTGGTCGAAAAACAAAAGGTCGACCAAAAACACCTCGATAACTTGCTCCTCTATGGCGCGGCGGAAGAACTTATTGCTATCAAACCATCCCGTCAAGCGCCGTTCACAACATTTTGCCAAATTATGTACCGATATATGACCTCATGTTGAGAATTTGGCCTAAAACCGGCCATATGTGAGTCGAAAAACAAAGGTCGACCAAAAACACCTCGATAACTTGCTCCTCTATAGCGCGGCCGGAAGAACTTATTGCTATCAAACCATCCCGTCAAGCGCCGTTCACAACATTTTGCCAAATTATGTACCGATATATGACCTCATGTTGAAATTTGGCCTAAAAGCGACCATATGTGGTCGAAAAACAAAGGTCGACCAAAAACACCTCGATAACTTGCTCCTCTATGCGCGGCCGGAAGAACTTATTGCTATCAAACCATCCCGTCAAGCGCCGTTCACAACATTTTGCCAAATTATGTACCGATATATGACCTCATGTTGAGAATTTGGCCTAAAAGCGACCATATGTGGTCGAAAAACAAAAGGTCGACCAAAAACACCTCGATAACTTGCTCCTCTATAGCGCGGCCGGAAGAACTTATTGCTATCAAACCATCCCGTCAAGCGCCGTTCACAACATTTTGCCAAATTATGTACCGATATATGACCTCATGTTGAGAATTTGGCCTAAAAGCGACCATATGTGGTCGAAAAACAAAGGTCGACCAAAAACACCTCGATAACTTGCTCCTCTATGCGCGGCGGAAGAACTTATTGCTATCAAACCATCCCGTCAAGCGCCGTTCACAACATTTTGCCAAATTATGTACCGATATATGACCTCATGTTGAAATTTGGCCTAAAAGCGACCATATGTGAGTCGAAAAACAAAAGGTCGACCAAAAACACCTCGATAACTTGCTCCTCTATAGCGCGGCGGAAGAACTTATTGCTATCAAACCATCCCGTCAAGCGCCGTTCACAACATTTTGCCAAATTATGTACCGATATATGACCTCATGTTGAAATTTGGCCTAAAAGCGACCATATGTGGTCGAAAAACAAAAGGTCGACCAAAAACACCTCGATAACTTGCTCCTCTATGCGCGGCCGGAAGAACTTATTGCTATCAAACCATCCCGTCAAGCGCCGTTCACAACATTTTGCCAAATTATGTACCGATATATGACCTCATGTTGAGAATTTGGCCTAAAAGCGACCATATGTGGTCGAAAAACAAAAGGTCGACCAAAAACACCTCGATAACTTGCTCCTCTATGGCGGCGGAAGAACTTATTGCTATCAAACCATCCCGTCAAGCGCCGTTCACAACATTTTGCCAAATTATGTACCGATATATGACCTCATGTTGAAATTTGGCCTAAAAGCCGACCATATGTGGTCGAAAAACAAAGGTCGACCAAAAACACCTCGATAACTTGCTCCTCTATGGCGCGGCGGAAGAACTTATTGCTATCAAACCATCCCGTCAGCGCCGTTCACAACATTTTGCCAAATTATGTACCGATATATGACCTCATGTTGAGAATTTGGCCTAAAAACGGCCATATGTGAGTCGAAAAACAAAGGTCGACCAAAAACACCTCGATAACTTGCTCCTCTATGGCACGGCCAGAAGAACTTATTGCTATCCAAACCATCCCCGTCAAGCGCCGTTCACAACATTTTGCCAAATTATGTACCGATATATGACCTCATGTTGAGAATTTGGCCTAAAGCGACCATATGTGGTCGAAAAACAAAGGTCGACCAAAAACACCTCGATAACTTGCTCCTCTATAGCGCGGCGGAAGAACTTATTGCTATCAAACCATCCCGTCAAGCGCCGTTCACAACATTTTGCCAAATTATGTACCGATATATGACCTCATGTTGAAATTTGGCCTAAAACCGACCATATGTGGTCGAAAAACAAAGGTCGACCAAAAACACCTCGATAACTTGCTCCTCTATAGCGCGGCCGGAAGAACTTATTGCTATCAAACCATCCCGTCAAGCGCCGTTCACAACATTTTGCCAAATTATGTACCGATATATGACCTCATGTTGAAATTTGGCCTAAAAGCGACCATATGTGGTCGAAAAACAAAAGGTCGACCAAAAACACCTCGATAACTTGCTCTCTATGGCGCGGCCGGAAGAACTTATTGCTATCAAACCATCCCGTCAAGCGCCGTTCACAACATTTTGCCAAATTATGTACCGATATATGACCTCATGTTGAAATTTGGCCTAAAAGCGACCATATGTGGTCGAAAAACAAAAGGTCGACCAAAAACACCTCGATAACTTGCTCCTCTAT
>JAHHZJ010010392.1:0-14675 GCA_021437245.1 Aegilops speltoides
ACCATGTGTTTTGGAGCATGTTCTAGTGATTCTGAGAGATAGCTCAGTGTTCATGTTTTGTTATGCTTTACCTGTACTTCATGCCCATGCCTTTTGTTTTTATGTTGGGATGCTGTAGCATGTTGTTTTGATGCTTGCAATATGCCTAATTCTTTGTTATGGATGATTGTTGCTATAACTTGTATAGAGTGCATGTGTTGAACCGTTGCTCCGTTTTGAGTGTGCTCTATATGAAACTTGCTTGACTTTGCATGTAGTTCCATATTATCATGTTGCATCCTTGTTTTGGTGTGTTTGCTTGATGTTGGTGTGCATTTTGCATCAATTCCATGTTTAACTTGTTTTGCTCATATCTTCTAGGCCGTAGCTCCGAATCTAATGAACTTTATATGTAACTTGACTAGAATTTCGTGTAGATCATTGTGGTGCATCTTAACTTGCTGTTTAACAACTTGAACATAAAGGTTTATTCAGTTCTGGACCAATTTCGAAATTTGCATATGAGGACTTACGGAATTGTTATATGTTGTTCGGCCTCATTTAAACTTGCCTTGATGTGTTGTTCTTGTTTGCATCATCTCTTGCCATGAGTAGCTTCATGTAGCCTTGTCATGCATCATGCTTGTTGTGCATCATGTCTTGTCTATGTGAGGTGTGTTTACCATGTTGTGTGCTTCTTCTCGATAGTTCTGTTTTCGTTCGCGATCGTTAGGATGCGTTAGTCTATGTGGTTCGTCTTCGTGGCTTAATCTTCTTCATGGACTCGTTCTTCTTCCTTGCGGGATTTCAGGCAAGATGACCGCTTCCCTGGATCTCACTACTATCATTGCTATGCTAGTTGTTTCGTTCTATCGCTATCTTCGCTTCCTATCACTTGTTCTTCAAGCCTTCCCAAATTGCCATGAACCTCTAACCTTTGACACCATTCCTAGCAAACCGTGGTTTGGCTATATTACCGCTTTGCTCAGCCCCTCTTATAGCGTTGCTAGCTGTAGGTGAAGTTGAAGATTTCTCCATGATGGGCGGGGTTTATGTTGGGATATCACAATATCTCTTATATTATTAATGCATCTATATACTTGGTAAAGGGTGGAAGGCTCGGCCTTATGCACAGTGTTTTGTTCACTCTTGCAGCCCTAGTTTCCGTCATCTTTGGTATTATGTTCTTGGATTTTGCATTCCTAGCGGTCGGGTGATTTATGGGACCCCCTGACGGTTAAGCTTTGAATAAAACTTGTCCGGCAAGGCCCAACCTTGGTTTTACCATTTGCCTCACCACCTACCTTTCCCTTGGGAGTAGTAACCCAAGGGTCATCTTTAATATAGCCCCGGGCCAATGCTTGTCTAAGTGTTGGTCCAAACTAGAAACACCGTCTTGGACCATTCCTTAGCAACTTGGATTAAACGTCGGTGCACATGCGCTTAGCTTATCGGTGTTGCCACGAGCGAGATATGTGCAGCTCCTATCGGGATGTCGGCGCATCAGGCGGTCTTCTGGTCTTGTTTTACCATTGTCGAAATGTCTTGTAAACCGGGATTCGAGGCTGATCGGGTCTTCTGGGAGAAGGTCTATTCGCCGTTGATCGCGAGAGTTAGGACACCCTGCAAGGTATAAACTTTCGAGAGCCGTGCCGCATGTTATGTGGCAGATGGGAATTTGTTAATGTCGGTTGTAGATAACTTGACACGAGATCGAATTAAAGCGCATCAACGCGTGTGTAGCCGTGATGGTCTCTTCTCGTGGTCCGGGAAGTGAACACGGTTTGGGTTATGTTTGGCGTAAGTAGGTGTTAGGATCACCTCTTGATCATTGCTAGCTTCACGACCGTTCCTTTGTTTCTCTTCTCGCTCTCATTTGCATATGTTAGCCACCATATATGTGAATCGCTGCTGCAACCTCACCACTTTACCCCTTCCTTTCCCATTAAGCTTTGCTAGTCTTGATACCCATGGTAATGGGATTGCTGAGTCCTTGTGGCTCTGAGATTACTACAACAACGATTCTGCGGTACAGGTTATCACGATGATCTTGACACGAGAGGCGATGTTGCTTGTTTGGAGTTCTTCTTACCTTCTTGATCGGGGATAGGTTCGGTCGGCTGACTGGGCTAGCGAGGTGGATATTGTTTGAGTTTTGTTTATGATTCATCCGTAGTCGGATGTTGTTCTTATATGTTGTATCGTTATATTCATGTGACATTGTATGTATTGGATGTATCCCCATCTATTTATGTAATGTTGATGTAATGATATCCACCTTGCAAAAGCATTCAATATCTTGGTCTATCCTTGGTGGGACCTTGAGTTCCTTTTGGATAGGGTAGCATATTGAAGCGTGTTCTTCGCCTGCAGCTAAGGCGATTCGTAGATCAACTTGTGTGTCTACGGGTGCCCCTCCCGTATATAAGCGGGGAGAGGAGGAGGGCGCCAAGGGGGCTGGCGCCCTAGGAGAAACCTACTCCAAGTAGGTTTGCCCCTCCTCCTCTACTGAGGAAGCAGTTAATTTGCGTCATGGATTACGGGCGGCAAAGATAAATCGAGGCGGCAAAGATTTTGCCGTCGAGGAAGCGAGCAACAAACTCAGGCGACAAAGATTAGCGGCAAAGAATACTTTGCCATCAGCTTTTCATCGGACGAGACGGCAAAGACTTTCCCGTCGGCCAAACATCAGATTTGCCGTCAATGAATAAATTACAGACGGCAAACAAAAGCATCTTTGCCGTCGGCCAAAAACCATCTTTGCCGTCGACCTCATACATCACGAGCGGCATAGAAATATTTTTAATTAAATAAAAAATAAACCTACGAGTGCAGTGAGATCAGCTATCAAATACGGTCGAGAAACCCCTACCAATCTTAGTATACAATACACATTATCGATTTTTTTTGCATTCCATATGGACAAAAACCCACAAGATATACCACACTAGATTATACACAATACACATTATACAATATGGAGTCTGCATGTCTACATCACAATACAGCAATAATACGAGATGATTATCTTACGGATCCACATGACCGATCGGTGGAGCGAACAAGCGCTTCTCGATCTGCTTTCGTCTGGTGGCGCCAGCGCCAGCGTCGGCCGATGGCGGCGGAGGTAGCTCAATGGCGGGCCGAGCGCTCCGCGGCCTATAGCGAGGTAGGCGGGCAGGCGTGGATGAGGAAGGTGGCGTCGGCGATTCGTGGCAGTGGCATGGCGGGCGGGCTCCGATGGCGCAGTGGAGGCGTGAGCGGGCGGGCCCGGTGGTCTGGCGGAGGTCGGCGAGCGAGCTGGTGGTCTGTGTGGTCGAGGAGGCCAGGCTCGGTGGCCAGCGAGAGCCAGCGAGGCAGGCCCGGTGGTGCAGCGGAGGTCGGCGAGCAGGCTGGTGTAGTCTGGCGGAGGTGGAAGCGAAGGAGGCTCCGGTGGCCAGCGGAGGCCAGGCGGGCGGGCCAGTGGTCTGGCGAGTCGGCGAGAGCTGGTGGTCTGGCGGAGGTCGGCCGGGCGGGCGGTGGACAGCGAGGCAGCGGGCGGGCTCCGATCGCCTGAGAGCGGGCGGGCTCTGGTGGCGCCCGGGCGAGGCGGCCCGGCTGACAGGGGGCAGGCGTGAAAGCGGCGGCGGGGGGGATGGGGCAGGGTCGTGGCGCGGGGCTGAAGGAAGCGGCGGGCGGGGCAGCGGCGCGAGGTTGAAGGAAAGGCGGCGGCTTGCTGTGGATCGAGAAGCGAGAGAAGGGAGAGCGTGGTGAGGGTGGGTGCGGGAGGATGGGGAGAGAGAGATCGTGGTGGGTGGGTGCGGGAGGATAAGGGAGAGAGTGGTGGGGGGCGTGGGGCGTGGGGTGAGGCTGGCGTATGGGCGGGGATGAGTGGAGTGGATCACGTTATGTCGCCGATCCATGTGATCAATCGCGTCTTGTGTTTCTTCTTTGCCGTGCAGGGAAAAAAAACGAGACGGAAAAAAACCCAGTTGCCGTCTGTGTTTTTTTCCTTGACGGCAAAGTATATTCCCCGTCATCTTTTCTTTGCCGTGCTGGTGATGACAGGCAAATCTTTCTTTCTGCCGTCTTGCCCGGCCAGCTACGGCAAAGCGTCTCTGACGGCAAATTAGCGTTTCCGTAGTGGGAAGGAAGGAGTGGGAGGGGAAGGCAAGGGGCGTTGCCCCCTTATGTCTATTAGGACTCAAGGGAGGCGCGCCTCTTGCCTGGCAGGCCTCTCTCTCTCCACTAGGGCCCATCAAGGCCCATTACTTCCCGGGGGGTTCGGTAACCCTCACGGTACTCTGGTTTTCTCCGAAAACACCGAAACACTTCGGTGTCGAATATAGTCATCAATATATCAATCTTTATGTCTCGACCATTTGAGACTCCTCGTCGTGATCACATCCGGGACTCGAACAACCTTCGGTACATCAAAACTTATAAACTCATAATAAAGCTGTCATCGTAACGTTAAGCGTGCGGACCCTCGGGTTCGAGAACTATGTGGACATGACCTAGAACTATTCTCGGTCGATAAGCAATAGCGGAACCTGGATGTTCATATTGGTTCCCACATATTCTCTGAAGATCTTTATCGGTCGAACCGCATAACATCATCGTTGTTCCTTTGTCATCGGTATGTTACTTGCCGAGAGATCGATCGTGGGTATCCAATACCTAGTTCAATCTCGTTACCGGCAAGTCTCTTTACTCGTTTAAGTAATACATCATTTCATAACTAACTTATTAGTTACAATGCTTGCAAGGCTTAGGTGATGAGTATTACCGAGGAGGGCCGAAGATACCTCTCCGACAATCGGAGTGACAAAACCTAATCTCGAATTATGCCAACTCAACATGTACCTTTGGAGACACTGTAAAGTACCTTTATAATCACCTAATTACGTTACGATGTTTGGTATCACACAAAGTGTTCCTTGATAAACAGGAGTTGCATAATCTCATAGTTAAAGGAACTTTGTATAAGTCATGAAGAAAGCAATAGCAACATACTAAGCGATCAAGTGCTAAGCTAACGGAATGGGTCAAGTCAATCACATCATTCTCCTAATGATGTGATCCATTAATCAAATGACAACACATGCCTATGGTTAGGAAACATAACCATCTTTGATCAATGAGCTAGTTCAAGTAGAAGCATACTAGTGACACTATGTTTGTCTATGTATTCACACATGTATCATGTTTCGGTTAATACAATTCTAGCATGAATAATAAACATTTATCATGATATGAAAATAAATAATAACTTTATTATTGCCTCTAGGCGTATTTCCTTCATCCACCCCTCTCCATTTGAGAGAGCCATCAAGAATGTGTCGATTGTCAAAACCGGCGGATCTCGAGTAGGGGTCCCGAGCTGTCGTCTAGGCGGATGGTAATAGGAGACAAGGGACACGATGTTTTACCCAGGTTGGGCCCTCTCGATGGAGGTAAAACCCTACTCTGCTTGATTAATATTGATGATATGGGTAGTACAAGAGTGGATCTACCACGAGATCAAGGAGGCCAAACCCTAGAAGCTAGCCTATGGTATGATTGTTGTAATGGTTGTTAGTCCTCGGACTAAAACCCTCCGGTTTATATAGACAGGAGAGGGCTAGGGTTACCAGTCGGTTACAATGGTAGGAGATCTACATATCCGTATTGCCAAGCTTGCCTTCCGCCAAGGAAAGTCCCATCCGGACACGGGGCGAAGTCTTCAATCTTGTATCTTCATAGTCTTGGAGTCCGGCCCGATGATGATAGTCCGGCTATCCGAACACCCCTAGTCGAGGACTCCCTCGGTAGCCCTGAACCAGGCTTCAATGACGACGAGTCCGGCGCGCATATTGTCTTCGGCATTGCAAGGCGGGTTCCCCTTCCGAATAATTCATAGAAGATTGCGAACACCAGGATAGTGTCCAGTTCTGCAAAATAATTTCCACATACCACCATAGAGAGAATAACATGTACACAAGTTCAATCTGCTGACGTATTCTGTGGCGTGATGTCACACCACTACCAAGCCCTTACTTGAATCGTTTTTATTATACCACCTCAGCGCATTTAGTGAAGCGGTTTCCTTGGCACGTCTTGTCGAAGCAGAGATCGTGTTCCCCTTATTCCGGGATTCCCATCAATACGGACATGGGTAACCCAACCGCGCCATTGATTGCGGCGCTTGGGAGATAAGTGAGTTTTACCGGGCGGTGGGGCGCATAGTCTTAAATCCGCCCATATATAAGGGATAAGATCCGCCTTTTTACCTCGCCTTCTTCCTCCTTTGCTTATCCATCTCCGCTTTTCGAGCTCCAGCGCCCAAGTCCGCATCTTGCCTCAACCTTGTCCCGCCATGTCGGGCGGGAGGCAAATGGATGGCCTCCTCCGTTCGGAGGAACATCGAAGCTTCTGCGCGCGCGATACTGTCGGCGACATCAGCGCACCGGCTGCCCAACAAGGGGCAGCTCATCCCACCCAGGCCCCATGAGAAGGTCGTATTTCTTCCCCACTTCCTCCGATTTGGGCTTCCACTTCATCCCTTCTTCAGGGGCCTCATGTACTACTCGGCACTGGACTTCCACGATCTGGCGCCAAACTTCGCCGTCAACATCTCGGTGTTTATCGTCGTGTCGCGAGGCCTTCCTCTGCATCAGCCTCACTTGACTTGTGGCTAAAGACCTTCAATGTCAAGCGAAGGTGGTGAAGGCGTCAAGCGGAGTGTGGGCGCCATGGTGGGCAAAATGCCCAACGTCACTGGCTCGGCGCCTTTGTGGAGGCCATCAAGGATGGCAATCGGGTGGTTCTACATCACCGAGCCGTGTGACCCTAAATGGCGCGGCCCCGAGTTCAGATCTGGTACCCCATGCAGCTCACCTCACGGAAGAAGGGCTTGCTATGGGGTAGTTGGGAGGAGGTGACGGACTCGATCTGTCTCCAGACCACTGGTGAACAAAAGCTTAAGCTTGTCAGCGTGATCCGAGTCATGCTTTCGTCCCAGATTCTCCCCTGCCAACAACGGGCCTTCAATCTGTGGGAGTTTGATCGGCACAGCACGGACCTGGCGGGCTCTTGACCTGACGTACAAAGCTGCACGGAGAGTCTTGTTCAAGCGGGGCCCCGCATCCTGGCTGAAGATCGCGGATTCGACGCATGGCCTTGGCCCGGCGAGGTAGCGAGTTATCCTTTAGGGGACACTCATTTCTTTCACAGTTTGACTCTGTGTGGGATCGAAAAACTCCCAATGCCTTTAACAGGACTGGCAGAAGATGTCCGGACAGGTTAACTGTGTGGCTCCCCTTCCGGAAGACCCAGCGGACACCCATTTGCGGGGCTGCTGGTCCCGACACTTATGTGGTGCGGAGAAGAAGGCCAAAAAAAGGCCACGGGAACCCAAAGGAGTTCGGCGCCGAGATGATGTCGGACTCATCGTCCAATGACTCGGCGGACTCCTCCCGAGGAGGAGGAGAGCCTCTCCCGGTGAAGAGAGAAGAAGAGGAAGGCCTCCCCAGCAGGCGGCGAAGGTCAAGCAGCGGACCCTCCTCCGGACTTCTCCGCCAACCAGCGATGGCGGCGAGGCTGGCCCTCAAGGGCCAAGCCCCCAACAAGATCGTAAGTGTCGAATTCTGGATGATTCATAATTTCTCTTTTTGCCAGCGGTGTCATTCTAATGCCGCATACAACCTGTAGTCCGGCCAGGGCGATCTTCCCTTCGTCGGCGGGTCCTTGTACGTCGGATATGGATTCCTTCGACTGCCTCCACCTAGTAGCCGGCCTGATGGCCTTGAGGTGGGATCGAGAGGGACCCACCGGGAGGAGGCTCGGGAGTGCCCAGGGCGACCTCCGGACTTAATCTGCGGACTCCGTGCGGAACTGCGGTGATTCGAGTCCGGCTGACCCTACTCATAAGATGGGCAAGGCTGTGACACCGGCGACCTCCGTCAACGGGCGCGGATAACTGTTGGGCGCTCATGGCGCTTCCATCGAGGAAAAACACCACACTATCATGAGTGCGGTGATTGGAAGGTTCGGCTCGCCAAGGCGGGCTGGCGAAACTGCAGCAACCTTCTAACGAGGCTTTGAGGTAGAAATTTAAAATATGTAATATAATACCACATAAATAGTAGCCCACGATGCTCGGTTCGGTGTTGGAAAGAAAAAGCGGATGAGGATCTAAAAAGATATCTGGAGGTCTAAAAATATGTCAATATGGGATTGCAGGCTCGGCTCTTGACCTTTGCCCGCCTTGCTGCGGAGGTCGATGCTTTGAAGCAGAACCTCGGCGGTCGAGAACAAGCTCGGCCGTGCCAAAGCAACTTCGAGGACAAGGAAGGTGAGTAACACCGTATTAAATTTGTACCTTCTGAGAAAAAGATTTTGGTTGCAAGAAAAATAACAGGGATAACATGTATGCTGCAGGGGCCACAAATGAGGTGGCGACCACAGAAGGAGGCGGTGTCTGTGGCCGAACACAATGCGGACGTAGAAAGCGAGCAGCAGGGAGGAAGCGAGGCGCGGGTGGCGGAGGTGCAGCAAGGCTCCGGGCTCTCATGGAAAAACATGAGGTTTGGAGGCGACTCAGGACTCGAGTCGAGCTTGCATCGGCTCTTGAGGCGCCAAAGCCGCTAAGGCGAAGCCCTAAGGTCCTCCGGAGGTGGAGATTTGAAGAAAATAGCAGCGGGTAAGGCATTTTTCATGCAGAGCAAGCATGTGGATGTGAATTACCTATTACTTACAGTCGGAGCTCTCCGCAACATTTGCGGATCTGCCTGCTGGCGTGTCGAGATCTTGCCGCCTTCAACCGGGCGAGGAGAGCTCGGCGGAGAAGGTCTTCTGGTCTCGTATCTTTGAGGCCGGCCATTCAGTGCCCTTACCGACCGGTGAAGCAGCTGGTGAGCTCCTAAGGTAGCCAAGCAGGCCATGAAGGGCCTCATAGTTGGACTGTGGCCGGGAGGCCACCGCTTGGGAGCTCACCGGCTGGTCTGCATTGGTGGTGGATGCATGTCTCTGGTGGAAGTCGTCAAGCACTCCTTTGCATTGAAAGGTGCCCGTCGGGCCTTGCCCGTGCAAAGGTGCCTTTGGGGCAGGATGGACAGGCTGAGAAGCTGGCGAGCAGCGCCGCCCGGCGCAAAGGGAGTATCATCGCCGAAATGTATGATAAGAGTGTCTGAAGGGTGCCGCATGATTGCGGATGAGTGCTCCAAAGATGTAATATTTGAGTAGACTCGCATTTTGTTATCTGTCGCTGAAAACCTTGTTCAGGATGCACTAAGCAACGCTTTTAATTTAAAATATTACCTTCGTCGGGCCGTTTATCAAATCGAGAGATGGCAAGTCGTAAACTTCACCCCCATGCCACTAGTCTTTGGGGTGTTACGGGATAAACTTGAGCACTCTTGTTCCCATATTTGGGTCCATCTAGGGGCGCTCAACACAGCGAATGAGGCAACCGGACTTATAATGCTTGAAAACTCTTACTTAGCCATAGAATTCTATAATTTTAAATTTAGTGAAGCCTAAATTCGAAAGCCGAGTTGAGGCGCTATCACGCCTTGGCGGACAAAGCCGGTTCCTCGCTCTAAGCGGCATAAGTCTTTAGGGACTAAAAAAACCTCTCGAACAGCGACCAGCTCTCGCCTTATCATGACGGTCAATTTAGCTTTCTCCTTGGCTCGCCCAGCTCAGCGAGGCGCAATCGTAGTGGTTTTCCGGTGCTACCTTAGCCGATAAAGCGGGCGTAAGGTACCAAAACATGGGGCAGGCAAACCCAACTATTGACCCAAGACATGATTGAACCGATGCATATAATGCTATAAGTTGAGGTGCCGCACTTGTGAAAGTGTTGGACTTATCACCGTAATCTGGGAACTTAATCCCTGGTGTATTGGCCGTACCAAAGTGTCTGGATGCAACATGTCATAAGCGAACATATATAAGAAAGAAATGCGATTATAAGCAAAGCGATGCATTGTTTATTCGAAATCTGCCATGAATGCGGAGCGATACAAATAGTCACGGTAAGCAAGAGTTGGACTTATTTAAACATGTCCCCCTCGAGGGGTAGGCTGCGGAATGGTGTATTAAACAGATTTAATGCTCGTAATGGAGACACACGAGTGTTTGTGTAGCCTTTCTCCTTCCACTGGCTGTTGCATCGTGAGTCCGGCAGGTCCTTTTGCCGGACGAGACCTCAGTGAGCAGAGTCTGTGGGTAGAAAAAAAGAAAAAAAAAGATCGACATACTTGGGGCCCTGGTGTGGTTAAGCCGCACTCTAGGCCTGTTGTGGTCGTGCCCTCCCCTATGCCCATGGTATCTCGGGCGTAATGATGTATGCGCATAGGACTGGTCTTGCAAATATGCAAGGGCTGGGGTTAGAGCCGCATTACTCTGGCGATGCTCGGAATGTGCGGTGGTCTTGTTGTATGTTACTCGGTAGCGTTTGGCGTGTCCGTCGCTTGATGGCGGACTCAAAATTGCCTTAAAGGCTGCTCTGTATACGCGCGAGCGTGTGTGTTCCTCCGTTTGGAGGGCGTTGATGTTTCCGTTGACCGTGATGACTCCCAGGGTCAGGCATCTTGAGCTTGAGGTATCGTGTGTCGCGACGCGTTGAACTTTGCAAGCGGTCCGTCCGAGCAAAGCGTGATAGCCACTGCGGAGCGGGACTATGTCGAAGATTAACTCCTCGCTTTGGAAGTTATCCGGGGATCCGAAGACCACTTCGGTGTGGTGTGCTGTACAATTGGCCTCTACACTGGTATGGCGCCTTTGAAGGTCGTCTTTGTAGGTTTAATACTTGAGGGTCTATGCCCATCTTGCGCCTTTGTGTCTGATAAAAGCGGTTTAGGCTGCTTGCCGCCGTCCATCGGGACTACGGTGAGTGAAATCCATCGACGATTGGGTCTAAGACCAATGCGGCGAATCCATATAACCGGATCTTTGGTGGGGTGGTCCCTTCGATCAAAGGTGATCGAGGCGAGGACCATGGATTGAACTTTGGGGTGGTGGCTCCATCATATCGTCCCTAAGTGCGCTTCCGCTCCCTCTTGGGTTTGTGGGTTGCGTATATCATGTTTACCGTCCGCACTTGTGAAACCCATACATCCTCTATTGTTGTGACGTGTCTCTTCCTCGTCATCGCTATGCAGCCCCTTGTCATTGTTTTCGACGAATTAACTTGCCTGCACTTAAATACCCAACAATCCTGTTGGTGTGATTAGCTGGCTTTTGAAGTGCCATGTATCGGCAAAGTGGTTGAGTATTCGGTCCAAATTGGATGGACCGGAGTAGTTCTTTTGAATGGCTTTTCCGGTGGCGGGTTTAGAGCCTCTGAATCTGGCGTTGACTTCCGTATCCTTAGTGTTATCAACATGTCGGCATTTGTTTTGTTTCTACGACCTGCCATTGCGGTCCTTGGTATCGAACTGCAGAATTTTTTCTTTGAGGTTATTCTTTGAGCTAGCCAGCTGTCCTCTCCCGTCTGAAAGCGGGTCATGAGTGATGTGAGGGCTGCCATGGATTTCGGCTTTTCCTGTCCTAGGTGCGGGCCAGCCACTCGTCGCGGATGTTATGTTTGAAGGCTGCGAGGGCCTCTGCATCCGGACGGTCGGCGATTTGACTTTTCTTTGTTAGAACCGTGTCGAAATATCGGCGATTAATCGCAGCTACTGAATTATGTGGCTTAGGTCATCGGTGTCGGTGAGTCGCACATATGTGCCACAAAGTTGTCAAGGAATCGGCTTCCAAGTCCTCCCAACACCAATTGACTCTGTTTGGCAAGCTGTTGAGCCAATGCCGAGCTGGTCCTTTAAGCAGTGGGAGATACTTGATGGGCGTGAAGGTCGTCACCCTTGAGCCATGTGGATATGAAGGAGATAGTCTTGATCCAAACGCGGAGGTCTGTTGTGCCATCGTAGGATTCAATGTTCACGGGTTTAAACCCTTGAGTTTGATGATCCATTACTTAAATGCATGAAGCATAGTGGGTGTGTGGCGCCTCTATATTGGGCAATATCACGGCGTAGCTCAAGCGAGCTTTGTGTACTATGTTTTGGCCCGGCGAGTTCTTTGTATCCATCGTGACGGTAGTCGTCGCGCATCGATGGGGCACCCGTGATCCGTGAATCAATCTTGAATGTCTTGCCTTGTCCTCAATATGTCTATGAAGTCGGCGCATTCCCGTGGATTCGCACTTTTCGGCCGGTGCGAATGCGATTACGGTGGAGGCCTAGATGCCTCTCTGTCGCGGCCATGGGGTGGTGATGCCGTATTATGCCTTTGGTGATGGCGATTTATATGCCTCCTCCTCTAATCGGGGAGCAACTTGCGTTGGGTTAGCTTTTGGAGGCGTTGAGTTCATACTCTTGACGCAAGGACTTGATCCATCTGTCGGCTAGCAGGTCTTGATCAGCTCGAAGCTGTTCTTTGCTTTTCTTTAGGCTGTTACGCGTGGCCATTAGCCTGCGTTTAAAAGCGCTCTTGTTCGATGGGATCCTCGGGCACGGCGAATTAAATGCGTCGTTGAGGCTTGCCTCGTCTCGGAGGAGGCATGTAATTATCATCCTCTACCTCTTAAATGCGCGCTCTCTCGTGAGGCTGGCTTCTCAAATCCTCTGTGCTGAATCTTCTTTGGAGGGTTATCTTCGGCACTCTCGGGGTGTTATTATCTCGGTGCGGAATCTCCATTCTTCTTGTGGCGGGATTTAGGCGGCGCTTGTTGCAGCTGGCGCTTGGGCTGTTTCTTAGGAATCTGCCTCCGTGCTTCTTCGCCATTCCATCGTTTGGGATGTCCACCATGTATATATCGTATGGAGGTGGTCTTCAATGCCCGTGGCGCTGGTTCTTGGTCTTCTCCGGCATTGTCGTCCATACCGTCGATGTCTTCGGAGTCGTAGTCTAGCATGTCGGTTAGATCGTCGATAGTGGCTACAAAGTGGGTGGTGGGTGGGCTTTGAATTTCTTCGTCTTCCGCATCCCAACCGTCCTGACCGCAGTCCGGCCAGGACTCTCCTGATAACGAGAGATACTTTAGCGAATTCGGGATGTCGCCAAAGGGTGAGTCTTGAAAGATGTCATGGCGGTGAACTCCATGATCGGTGTAATCGGTTTGATTGGTAGGGCGTAGGAAGTTGGTCCGGCGAGAGTCCGACACCTCGAGTCATAAGCTTTACAAGGGACAAGGTCGATATTGGCTCCATCGCCGTAGAAGTTGCAACCCAGGCGGTGTCTATCCACCGTCCTCGTCTGTGGTCGGCTCCAAACTAAGGGTCGGAGTGGACTCATGTGCGGCCTCGAGAACCTTTGTCCGCAGCGAGCTAAATCATGCCCATCGCGGAGTCTGGTCGTGGCTTCGGCTGTGGCTCGAATCCGTCGAAGATCAAGTCTCGCGGATGTCGGCCGTGAAGTTTAGGCTTCAAATCTGACACGATGGCAGGGCGTAGCTTCGATCTGCTCCGGATGGCCAAGCAAATTGGCCCATGATGCAAAACCCGCTGAACACGAAGATCTGTCGGGAGAAAAGTCTCACCACGGACTGCGTTGTTATTGATGATTGAAGGAGCCATCGAGACTATCGGTGATGACCGCGGAGGAATTCTCAATGAAAGCACCAATGTCGGTGTCAAAACCGGCGGATCTCGGGTAGGGGTCCCAGCTGTGTGTCTAGGCGGATGGTAACAAGAGACAAGGGACACGATGTTTTTACCCAGGTTCGGGCCCTCTCGATGGAGGTAAAACCCTACTCCTGCTTGATTAATATTGATGATATGGGTAGTACAAGAGTGGATCTACCACGAGATCAAGGAGGCTAAACCCTAGAACCTAGCCTATGGTATGATTGTTGTAATGGTTGTTCGTCCTACGAACTAAAATCCTCCGGTTTATATAGACACCAGAGAGGGCTAGGGTTACATAGAGTCGGTTACAATGGTAGGAGATCTATATATCCGTATTGCCAAGCTTGCCTTCCACGCCAAGGAAAGTCCCATCCAGACACGGGACAAAGTCTTGAAATCTTGTATCTTCATAGTCTTGGAGTCCGGCCGATGATGATAGTCCGGCTATCCGGACACCCCCTAGTCCAGGACTCCCTCAATGTGCCTACAGTTCCACCATTCATTTTCTGAGAGAGAACCGCCTACTCATCTGTTGCGATCAAGAGATGCCATTCCAACCATTTCAACCTTGATTTCTAGCCTTTCCCAAGTTGCTTTCCACTCAAATCCCTCTTCCACCATAGCCAAATATGTGTGAGAGAGTTGAGTATTGGGGGGGACTATCATTTGAAGCACAAGAGCAAGGAGTTCATCATCATCACACCATCTATTACCTTTTGGAGAGTGGTATCTCCTAGATTGGTTAGGTGTCAGTTGGGAGCCTCCATTGTGACGTGGAGTTGAACCAAGAAGTTTGTAAGGGAAAGGAGATCGCCTACTTCGTGAAAATCTACCCGAGTGAGGCAATTCCTTCATGGGCGATGGTCATGGTGGGATAGACAAGGTTGCTTCTACATGGACACTTCATGGGTGGAGCCCTCCGTGGACTCACGCAGCCGTTACCCTTCGTGGGCTGAAGTCTCCATCAACGTGGACGTACAATAGCACCACCTATCGCAACCACACGAAAAATCTCCGTGTCTCCATTGCATTTGCCTTCTCCAAACCCTTCTATTTACCTTCATATGCAATGTTTTTCATCCCGCTGCTATACTATTAGAATTA
>JAHHZJ010010393.1:0-25485 GCA_021437245.1 Aegilops speltoides
CCTCTTGGAAGTCTTCTTGATTTCTTGGGAGGTTTCTTCCATCTTGAGCTTACGTGTGACAGGAGAGATTTCTTGACCTTCTTGGTGCCTTTCTTGGTTTGTTGCCCTTGATGCTCTTTGGCAACCACCTTCCTCTTTGGCTTAGAAGTTATTTCCTCATCTGCAAAATCTGAATCTTCCTCATCGAGTTCCTCTTCCTCCACAGCCACAGTGGCGGCGGCAGGCGATCCACTTGAGTGCTTCTCTCTCCATCATCTGAAAAACTGCTTGCTTACGGACTTGTAGCTGCCTCTGGAATCTCAAGCGGCATCTCGGACCTGTTACATTGTCACTTCCTTGAGACATGTCGACAAACCTGTGAATAGAGTGGGTATGGGCGAGAATAGAAGAGTTATCACAAAGCTGCGAGAGGATTTTGCAAAAGAATGAGTTCAAACTTTAGATTTAGGTTTCACAGAATACATGTCGGTCGGAGAGTCTATCAATTAGGTGAAACGAAATGTCTCAGGACCACATACACCACTTTCGGTTGGACGAAATGGGTTTGATCTAGCCAGGAGCAGTTAGGGTTTCACTAAATCTTCACTTGGTCTTACCGATTTGCACAACTTCGGTTTCACGAAAAGTCTGCGTCACAATGGCGAGGCGAGGCGGTCGGTCGAAAATGCGAGAATCGGTCACACGAGATGTGTTGAAACCTAACCCTAAAATTTTCACTCGAAATTTGTTCTATGATCTAAGCGGCTGGATAGGGAGATCTCAATCTTGGCAAGAAACATGGCAACACCTATCGTGCATTGAATCAGCGTTTGGAGCACGAGAGGATGAAACTCACCCAATGCGGTGGAGCTTCACTGGCTGACAGCAGCGATGAGAAAAGACCGTTGGGCGATGGAGACCCATGCGCGGCGCGCTGACGGCGGAGGCGATCCGTGACCAAAGCGGCGGCGGCGAAGAGTTTTGAGGGCGAAGCGTTTGAAGAAGTAATCAACGCGCTTTGTCCTCGGTATATATACTCTTGGTGTCGGTGGGACCGAGTTTACAAACTTCGGTGGGACGAGATAGTTAGCGCATGCGATTACACATCGATCACGCGAAGAAATCGAACTTCGGTTTCACCGAGTGAAAACCTAGATCAATCAAGTGATCTCGATGCATCGATTTGATATATCGGTTTGACGAGAAAGTACTTAGAAGGTTTTGGAAGTTAGGCTTTTGACGGATCGGTGGCTCAAGTGCTCCTCACTCGATGCATCGAAAAAGTCTTGTTCAAATTTGTGATATAAGCATGAATAGAGTTTGAGACAAGAAAGCATAGATAGCTAGGGGAAAAACTTAGGCACTCTTGTCCATCCATTTGGTCAAAAGAAAACCATAAAGACCAAAGCAACAAATGGATGTCCTCGAATGGATAAAATCATGCATCCAACATGCTCACACAATAAGATAGCAAATGAAATATGTGTCAAACATGCACAAACAAACATTAACAGCTAGCACACAATTTGGCGATGACTAGGTCATCTATATATGAGTATATTGACTTAGGAGTCAAATGAGAACATTTGATCATAGGTCATACTCATCGTTTAAGCACAAGTGGGGTTACCACTTTTCCATAAAGCATTGATGTGTTCACATCATTAGAAGATGCTTTAGCTCATTTCTTTAGAGCAAAGCTCCCCCTTGATGTGAGAACCCCTTTTAAAGGGTCAAACTAACCTTGGGTTGTCGTTGAAGACTTCATGTAGATGTTGAAGATGTGAATGCTCAATGTTGATGATGATCATCAAGAGTTGGGAGCAATCCTTTGGATTCGGGCACTTACAATACCTACATGGGTTAGTCCCACAAGGAACAAACAAGAATATCCATGGACATAGATTGAAGTTCACAATAGATGATGTCCATGAAAGCAATGATTACCTTGTCCCTTGACTTACCAACATGAGGTTTGTGACTCCATGAACTAATGCAAGATGTGGAAGTTGATTGCACAAGTCCTTGCCAAAATGAATATGAGTGAAGTATATTGCGGAGTCACCCTCAAGAACCTTCTAGTTCTTCTTCTTGGGATCCACATCATCTTGATGGGAATCCTTGGGGTAGTAGTTGAGCTCGTAGAAGTAGAACTTGAAGTTGCCTTGGGAACCCACTTGACCATGGCCTTGGGTGCTTCAATGAATGCATCAATCTCCTCTTGAAGCTTGTCCTTGCCTTTTAGCTTGTGGTCTTGTGGTGGAAGGTCATCTTGAGCTTGTTCCTCATTGGAAGAAGTAGGATCATACTTCTTTTCTTGAGAGACAAACTTTGGAGTGGGATATTGACCTTCTTCCCATTCAACACCCTCGGCGTTGAACTTTCGCTCAAAACCAATTCCTTGATTCTTAGGTGTCTTCCTTGTTTTGCGAACAATTTCCTCAAAGCTTTGCTTCAAGCAAGACTTTTGTAGACACCTTTCTCTATAATCCCTTTCAATAGACTATTTTCTTGCTCAAGTGAAACTTGGCTTGAAACATTGTTAGTGGAATCAAGAGAATTACTAGAAGTAACAACATTTGATTTAGCATGATTATTGTTACTACTAGATGAAGAATTTTCTTATGCTTGTCATGCTTAGTTTTAATAGGTGGCAGAAATTAGACAAGAGAGTCGTTTGGCAAGATATGAAGAACTCTTCTTTGAAGATCGTCATTGATAGCTTTAGAAACTCATGCTCTTGCTCTAGATTGAGCTTCTCGAGCGTAGCTTCTCATGAGATTTTAGGAGCTCTCTATGATCTTCTTGAGTTGTTTCATGAGCTAACTTAAGAGTGTTTAGTTCTTTAGTTAGGCGCTCAATCTCCTTCATAGCATTGTCATTCGACTCTTCTCGACTATAAAGACTACTAGCATGTTCATCATTACTAAGCTCACTAGATTTATCATGTAAGCTCATCTTCACCAAGCAAGTCATCCTCATCACTATCAAAGTCAATAAACTCAGGGATGTGATACCTTGGGGCCTTTTGCCATGAAGCATCTTCCAATTCCCTCATTTGGTGAATCAAATATGTCATAGGAGTTGGAGTTGGAGGATCGAGAGCAAGACCGGCAACACCTTCATCTTGACTATATTAGGAGTTGGAGTGATAACTTCTTTCGGAGTGATTGTCGGATCGGGCGGAAACCCATTCACCAACATGAGCTTGATGTTTTCTTCTTGTGTAGCTCCTTGATGACTTGTCCTTCCTTTCGAATCCTTGCTTCTCAAGAGAGGATCTTCGTTCATAACGATCATCTCTACTCCTTCTCTCTTTTAAAGGCGACTCTTCTCTTGAGCTTCTTCTTCTTGGAGATTCTTCTCTTCTCTTGTGAAGGTCGAACACTCATTTGAGTAGTGTCCGGGTCTTCCACAATTATAGCATTTGATCCGACTAGAAGATCTCCTTTCATCATATGATCTAGACTTTGAGCTTCTTTCCTTGCTTCTACTCTTGTAGAATTTGTTGAAGTTCTTCACCATTAGGCTTATCTCTTCATTGGAAACTAGCTTGTCACTTGAGGATGTGGGAGCTTCAAGCTGTAGCTTTGTAAGCACCACTTGACTTGTTGTGAAGCTCTTCCTTATCTTTAAGTGTCATCTCATGAGCAACAATCCTTCAATGACTTGGTGAGGCTTGAGATCTTTGTAATTTGGCATCATTTGGATCAAAGTGCACTACGGTGTCATACTTTCCATCAAAAGCTCGAGAATCTTCTTGATGATGAATCGATTCGGTCATTTCTTCGCTTCCTAAGCCTGCCATCTCATTGGTGATGAGAGCAAGCCTAGAGTACATTTCAGCGACTCCTTCACCTTCCTTCATCTTGAACTTGTCAAGTGACCTTGAAGAACATCTAGCTTTGATTCCTTCACGGACTCGGTACCTTCGTGCATTTCGACCAAAGTATCCCAAATCTCTTTTGCATTCTCAAGGCGGCTGATCTTGTTGAACTCCTCGGGACACAAAGCATTGAAGAGAATGTCACAAGCTTGAGCATTGTTACGTAACATCCATAACTCATCCATTGATAACCGCGATCCGAACTTTTCCTTCCTCGAAGAACTCACCTTGCAAGCCAACACAAATAATGCCCCATCATGGCGGGGTTATGTCAGAATATGCATTTTCATTTTATGCTTCCAACTAGCAAAGTTTGAACCATCAAAGTAAGGACCTCTCGAAAATTACCCTCACTAGGCGCCATACTCTCCTAGGTTGTGAAACCAAGCTTATGGAGTCAATGCAATGAAACCAATCAATGGAGACCAAAGCTCGATACCACTTGTAGGATCGGAAGTATGTCTAGAGGGGGTGATTAGACTACTTGACAACAAAAATTTAGCCTTTTGATTGGAGTAGTTTCTTAGCAAGTTCACAATGATAACCAAGTCAAGTATCACCCTACACATGCAATTCTAGAGTTATGGCAGCGGAAAGTAAATTGCATGTATAGTAAATGAGAGGTGGAGAGAAAGCAAATGCAATGGAACACGGAGATTTTTTCTCGTGGTTCCGATAGGTGGTGCTATCGTCAATCCCGTTGATGGAGACTTCAACCCACGGAGAATAGCAATTGCCTTGAGAGTCACGGAGGCTCCACCCGAAGGGTCCACGAAGAAGCAACCTTGTCTATGC
The DNA here is from genome assembly GCA_021437245.1 of Aegilops speltoides. Lineage (NCBI taxonomy): Eukaryota > Viridiplantae > Streptophyta > Magnoliopsida > Poales > Poaceae > Aegilops > Aegilops speltoides. The sequence continues at coordinate 4,661 of JAHHZJ010010393.1, forward strand.
CATCATGGCTTACGCATACGGAGGACTAGCCTTACTCGGGGTAGATCTTCACAGTAAGCGATCTCCTTGCCCTTACAAACTCCTTGGTTCAACTCCACATCATGGCGGAGGCTCCCAGCGACACCTAACCAATCTAGGAGGCACCACCCTCCAAAAGGTAATAGATGGGGTTGGTGATGATGAACTCCTTGCTCTTGTGCTTCAAATGATAATCTCCCCAACACTCAACTCTCCTCACTGATTTGGCTGTGGTGGAAGAAGGGATTGAGTGGAAAGCAACTTGGAAAGACTAGAAATCAAGTTTCATATGGTAGGAGTGGAGCAAGATCTCAACACAAGGGTAGGTAGTTTTCTTCTCGAGAAATGTAAGGTAGGAGTGGTAGTTCTTTACATGGCTCTCTCCACGAATGAAGAGGAGGTGGAGGGTATTTATAGCCTCCACACAAAATCCAACCGTTACACACATTTGAGCAATCTCGGTCGGGACCGAAGTTGACAACTCGGTCGAACCGAAAGTTCAAATCTTGTGAGCGTTGGGATTTCAGTGGGACCGAAAATACAATCTTGGTTAGTCCGATTCTTCCAAAGTCTAGGGTTTGCCAATCTCGGTGGGACCGACTTTCTCATCTCGGTGACACCGATTTGAGTCTGAAGGATTCTGAAGCTTGGCAACACCAATTCGGAATGACGAGTTTGGAATCGGAAAATCCGAGATTCTAGGGTTTTGGCTATATGGTGAGGTGGTTCATCTCGGTGTGGTGAGTTTGGAATCGGTGGGACCGAGATTACTTATGAGTTTATGTTGGAATGAAAGATTGCTGATTGTTTGAGAGATAAATCACTAAGCACTTTAAACGACGGATCATCATCATAACCTCATCCCTTTTAATAGTATTGGCTTTCCTATGGACTCAATGTGATCTTGGATCACTAAACCAAAAATGGAGTCTTGAGCTTTTGCCAATGTTTTCCTTAGCATTTTGAGGGTCCACATCATCAGTCATTGCCATACCCATATCCTTGAACTTTCGAAATATTCTCAAGAAATGATTAGTTCAATGATATATATGTTGTTATTAATTACCAAAACCACACGGGATTAGTTGCACTTTCAACATGCGGTGTGGCCAGCGTGTTAGTGACACTTGTGTGCCTAGTCGGCCAGATTGACCATGGTCAGCGTGGTCAAGTGAGGCCGGACCCGCAGGCGGGTGACAGTGGCCCCAGTGTGCCACGTCGTGGCGTGGGGCTTCGCCAGCCGGCGACCAAACCAGCGGCGGTGTAGGACCTTGAGAAGAGGTGTCTAGAGGGGGGTGATTAGACCTTTGAGTACCAAAGTTGCAGGTTTTAAGTTTCTTAATGTTTAAGTGGAGATTGGGCTGCTTCAACAATCACAATACATATCAAGCAAGCATGCAAAGAGTATATAGGCGTGAAAATTAAAGCATGCAACTTGCAAGAAAGTAAAGGGAAGGGTTTGGAGGATTCAAAGCATGATCGAACACAAATGTTTTTGGCGTGGTTCCGATAGATGGTGCTATTGTACATCACGTTGATGGAGACTTCAACCCACGAAGGGTAGCAACTACCTTGAGTCCACGGAGGCTCCACCCACGAAGGGTCCGAAGAAGCAACCTTGTCTATCCCACCATGGCCGTCGCCCACGAAGGACTTGCCTCACTAGCGATAGATCTTCACGAAGTAGGCGATCTCCTTGCCCTTACAAACTCCTTGGTTCAACTCCACAATCTTGTCGGAGGCTCCCAAGTGACACCTAGCCAATCTAGGAGACACCACTCTCAAGAAGTAACAAATGGTGCGTTGATGATGAACTCCTTGCTCTTGTGCTTCAAATGATAGTCTCCCCACACTCAACTCTCTCTCATAGGTTTTGGATCTGGTGGAAAGAAGATTTGAGTGGAAAGCAACTTGGGAAGGCTAGAGATCAAGATTCATATGGTAGGAATGGAATATCTTGGTCTCAACACATGAGTAGGTTGTTCTCTCTCGGAAAATGTATCTTTGGAAGTGTAGGTTAGATTCGATGGCTCTCTCCACGAATGAAGAGGAGGTGGAGGGTATATATAGCCTCCACAAAATCTAACCGTTACACACAATTTACCAAACTCGGTGGGACCGAATCGTTAAACTCGGTCGAGACCGATTCAACAAATAATGTGACCGTTAGGGGTTTGGTGGGACGAAATGCAACTCGGTGAGACCGATTCGGTTAGGGTTAGGGCATAACGTAATCTCGGTAGGACCGATTACACAAACTTCGGTGAGACCGATTTGGTAATAAGCTTTCGGAGAGTTGGTCGGGCAAGCTTCGGTGGGACCGATTACTCAAACTCGGTGAGACCGATTTTGGTAATAAGTTTTCGAGAGAGTTTGCATTGTAATCTCGGTAGTACCGATTGCTCAATCTCGGTGAGACCGATTTTGATAATGGACATACGAGAGATTACAATCCCATCTTGGTGAGACCGAGATCCCTATCGGTAAGGCCGATTTGCTTAGGGTTTATGCGATGGCTATGGTGATGGAATCGGTGGCGCTGGATAGGAAGAATCGGTGTGACCGATTTTGGCTGGGTTTAGGTCATTTGGAAGTGGGAAAGAAGTAGGTGAGGGTTTTGGAGCATATCATTAAGCACCACGAAGCAAGAGGCTCATTAAGCAACACCTCATCCCTCCTTGATAGTATTGGCTTTTCCTATAGACTCAATGTGATCTTGAACCACTAAAATGTAAAATGAAGAGTCTTGAGCTTGAAGCTTGAGCCAATCCTTTCTCCTTAGCATCTTGAAGAAGTTCCCACATCCTTTAGTCCATGCCACTCCATTGTTGAACTTATCTGAAATATACTAGATAAAAGTGTTAGTCCAACAAGAGATATGTTGACATTAATTACCAAAACCACCTAGGGAGTACTTGTGCTTTCAGCGGGGCTCATGGGACTTATGCAGGAGAATCGAGCATGGGGGATCTTTGGCGTGGGACTTGGCGCGTTGAGCAGCGCGCTGCAAGGCGTTATTTGAGGCGGTGGCGTCGCGGAGTTGGCAGGCGCGCGCCGGCAGTGATGGTGGCGGTCGCGCTCGGCGATGATGAGATGGGCCTCTGAGGCCGCGAGGAGAGTGCGGCTAAGCGCGTTCGGCCTTTCGGCGTCGTGCGTGACAACGCTTCTGAGGTTGGACTCGGGGATAGCGGGCGTCGCGGTGGCGGAGTGGCGGGGCGGCGCATGGCGAGCTCACCGCGAGACAAAGCGGCAAAATGGATGGTGCATAACTCCTCGGCGACTACTCGAAGCCACGAGCGCATTGGTGAGCTCGGCGGACTGGGGCGGGCCCCTCGGCGAAAGGCATGAGCTCGACAGCAGGCAGGAGTGCGGCAATGGCGGCGCGTCACGCACAACTTCCCACGGCGGAAATGGAGCAGGGCGAGGAGAGAAGGGGAGCTCATCGGCGGCACGCCGATGGCCCTTAGCGGTTTAAGGCTTGAGGAAGGCGAATCAGGCAATCTCGGCGTCCGGTGGAAGACGGCGGTGGAGGGGCGCTGCGGTGACTCCGTCTCGGTCTAGAACCTTGGAGGTCGTGGCGGTGGCGACGGTCCTTCTGGCGTGGTGGCGTGGCTTAGGGGCAGCGGTGGCAGCAGTCGGCTTCGGTGGTGAGCCATGGGCGTCTGGGAGAAGGATCTGGCGGCGGAGAGGGAGCGGCGTGGGGGCAGTGGGCGAGTGGATGAGATCGGGGAGCTCGGTAGCGGGGCTACCTTATCCTCTCGCGTGTGTGTGGGGGGGGCGTCGCCGTGAGGTGGTGGCGGCTGACGGCGGTTGGGGGGTAGTGGGCGGCCTAGATGGGCGGTTGGCTCGGGCGAACGCTGTGCACTCGGCCCAGTGCACAGTGGCTTGTGCTCTTTCTCTTTTCTTTTCTTTTTTTAAAAATAAAATAGCGATAGGAAATGATTTAGTTGAGCATCCAAAGGATTTAGGAAAAATATGGGACTTGGCCCATTAATTCCTCCACAATTTTAGGTATTGCCACAAATAGTTTGGAGGCAAGAGAATTGTCTAGGAATGCAGGAAATTGGGAATGGCATATTTAAATGCTCTTTGGAACACTAATTAATTTCGAGGCAGTTTAGGAACTCAAAGATTTTGGTTTTAACATGAAAAATACTTAGAGAATATTTGTCATATTGTGAACTATTTTGATTGCATGAAAGAAGAAGCAAATATTTGACATGCAATTGAATTTAAATTTGAAGCAGATTTTGGACAAGTGGCATTTTGGCATGATGATCATGATGACATGACCTTTATTAGGGGAGATTACTGTAGTGTGATGCTAGGGATGTTACATGGTGGGTCCTTGTGGCGGCGATGGTGGCGGCGGTGTTGAGAATATAGTAATTTCAAAAAAATCCTCGCACCGCAAGATCATGGTGATGCACAACAACAAGAGGAGAGTGTTGTCCACGTACCCTCGTGAACCAGAAAGCAGGCGTTAACTGCTTGATTGGTTGATGTAGTCGTCGTCTTCACGATCCGACCGATCAAGTACGAGCGTCGGCACCTCGAGTTCAGCACGTTTAGATCGATGGCGTCCCACGAACTCCGATCCAGCGAGCTTTGCGGGAGAGTTCCGTCGGCCACGGCAGCGTGATAGCGGTGATGATGTTGCTACCGATCACGAGGCCGCCTAAGCACCGCTATGATATGATCGAGGTGGATTATGGTGGAGGGCACCGCACATGGCTAAGAGATCAAGAGATCAATTGTTGTGTCTAGGGTGCCCCGCTTGATATATAAAGGAGGAGGGAGGCCGGCCCTAGAGGCGGCGCCAAGTGTGGGGAGTCTACTAGGACTCCCAAGTCCTAATGGATTCCCCTTTCCTTTCCGGACTAGGAGAGAAGGAAGAGGGGAGAGGAGAAGGAAAGGGTTGCACCTTGTCCAATTCGGACAGGAGGGTGGTAGCGCCTCCTTCCTTTGGCCGCTCTCCTCTATTCCCGTATGGCCCAATAAGGCCCAATACTTCTCCCGGTGAATCCCCGTAACTCCTCGGTACTCCGAAAGTACCCGAATCACTCGGAACCTTTCCTATGTCGAATATAGTCGTCAATATATCGATCTTCGTCTTGACCATTCGAGACTCCTCGTCATATCCCCAATCTCATCAGGGATTCAAACTACCTTGGTACATCAAAACACATAAGCTCACAATATAAATCATCACCGAGCGTTAAGCGTGCGGAGACCCTCGGGTTCGAGATCTATGTAGACATGACCGAGACACGTCTTGATCAATAACCAATAAGCGGAACACTGGATGCTCATATTGGCTCCTACATATTCTCTGAAGATCTTTATCGGTCGAACCGCATAACAACATCGTTGTTCCCTTTGTCATCGGTATGTTACTTATACGAGATTTGATCGTCGGTATCCCAATACCTAGTTCAATCTGAATTCTACGGCAAATCTCTTTACTCATTCCGTAATACATCATCCATAACTAACTCATTAGTTACAATGCTTGCAAGGCTTATAGTGATGTGCATTACCGAGTGGGCCGAGAGATACCTCTCGACAATCGAATGACAAATCCTAATCTCGAAATATACCAACCCAACAAGTACCTTTGGAGAACACTGTAGAGTGAAAGTCGTTATATCGAGTAGAGGGGGTGAATAAGCGATTTTATGAATTCTTCACTAAGGAATTTGCTGGTGAGAAATTCCTTAGCGAAGACTACTTACAGCGGAATATGTACTCGAAGTAAACATAACGGGATACACATAGTCGACATGATGAGATGAAGACTAAAAAGCAGTCGAAAAGCGTAAACACAGGATAGCAAGATGAAGACAAAGCGGTGAAGAAATTGGGCGAGGAATTTGTGAAAGTCTTGATCAAAGTCTTCAAACCAGATATGAACAACATTCAACGATAATGAGGAAATGAAAGAGTTGAGGAAATAGAACCGATCGGTTGGTGAAGACAATGATTTGGTAAACCAGTTCAACTTCTTTGTCTCGGTTATGCGTGCAGTTGGGCGGTGAGTATTTAAACTTCGAGACACGATCCGGACACCCGATCTCTGAGCGCAACTTCGGGACACCCGATCCTCACGTATTCTCCTTGAACTAAGACCACGAGGCCTCGTCCAATCACTCGTGGTAAGTCTTGGTGACTTCCAAACCTTCACAGACTTGGTCACTCGGCGATCCACAATTCCTCTTGGATGCTCTAGACCTTGGCGCCTAACCGTGCGGAAGAAGCACAGTCTTCAAAGGTAACAAGCGTCGGATCCATGAGATCAATTTCTTGATGATGCTCAATCACTTTGGGTTTGTGGGGGTTTGGTTTTGGGATTTTCCTCACTTGATGATTTTCGCTCAAAGTCCTCGGAGGATGGGTTGATCTCAAATGACAAGTGTCAAGTTCTCTCGGAGCAACCAACCAGCTAGTGGTTGTGAGGCGACTATTTATAGCCTAGGAGCAACGACATGATAAGACATAAATGCCCTTCAATGATATGACCGTTAGGTGGATAAGATATTTTGGGACAGCCGCGCAGCCTGACAGCGATCGGAAATTTGACTCTCAAATTCCTCGGGGCTATCATGTTCCTCCTTTGTGTAAGCAATTAGCCTTTGGCGAATTCCTAACTCCTCGATCGAGCAAAGTCATCGATGACGGAAGAACTGCGTCTCTATCCTTGAGAAATTGGTGAAGCGTATGAGATTTCAATGGCTTCACTCGAAGGGATTGGTAGGTTTAGAGATTTTGAGTTGAGCATCACATGGAAATTTTCCTTAGTATTTCCTCGACCCCCTTTAACGATGCGGTGTTTCCTATGACTCAAGAAAGAAAATGAAACTACGAAAACAAAAGTCTTCACGCTTCATATTCCTCGAATGAATATCAAGTCTTCAAGGTCACCAATTTCTTCACTTTTAAAGTCTTGAAAGTCTTGAGAATATCAAAGTCTTGATCGAAGAACTTCATTTTAAGTCGACTTTCTCTGTAAATATCAAACTCCTCATAGACTTATAGACATATGTACACTCACAAACGCATCAGTTACTTAACCTATAAGTCTTCAATACACCAAAATCACTAAGGGGCACTAGATGCACTTACAATCTCCCCCTTTTTGGTGATTGATGACAACATAGGTTAAGTTTTCAACGGGGATAAACATATGAAGTGTAAATACTGATATTGAGGAATTTGATTGCAAGATATAGAAGAACTCCCCCTGAATATGTGCATAGTGAGGAATTTGCTTTGGAGGCAATGCACATTTGAAGAGTTGAATCATGGAGATCTCCCCCTATATCTTGTAATTCATACACGCATTTGATATATAATATGAAGAATTGAAATGCATGATGAAATATGGTGCTGATGAGATTTAGCATGCATGCAATAATATTAACAAGGAATAAGCATGCGGAATAGCACATCAAAAGTTTGAGCTCGATTGCATCAAAAGCATCGAGCACGACCAAAAGTATCAAGGCACCATCGGTTTAAGATTACAACTCGATCCAATAAAAGTTTGGAAGAGCGAGTTGTAACTTAAGCATATAATATAAACCCTCTTGAAGACTAACTCAGATTTCTCCCCTTTGTCATCAAATGACCAAAAGAATCGGCGAGGACTAACGCCCTGAAGATTTTCAAGTTGATGGAGGCGCCCAGCGTTATCGGGGTTAGTTGTTGAAGTAGGGCTGCTGCAGATGTCGTCCAAATCTTCATGTTCATCGGTTTCACGTGATGAAGAATAGAAGCCAGCCACGGATCGGGAACTTTGACTCTCTTTAATTTCTTGGAGGTGGTGCAGACCGGTCAAAAGCTTCTGGAGGCCCATAGTCTTCAATTCTTCATGGAATATACATGAATGAGAACAGCCGAGTGCGGTTGAGGTTTCATGAAGAATTGCATTGCAAATTGGCCTTCACCCATTTCGATTCGTTCAACCTTACGATGAAGGCGAGGTAACTCACGATCGGTCATCACCACAGGTCTTGTTGCTTGAGGCTTTTGCTTGGTGAGGTATTTCTGCGGCGAGTGTCATGTGTTGCGAGAATCGTCATTGGTGGAGTAAGATGTAGCTAGGCGGAATTGACCATCCAATGGACGAGTGCCTTCATCAATCACATGCTGCCTTGCCCTTATCATCGATGATGGCCCGGTAAACAAGGGACTTCAATGGGCGGCAAGTAGCTGCCATGGTTGAGTGTTAGCCTTGTAATTGATGAAGATCTTGCCCTTATGAATCTCATAATCCAAAGGCGCATATGGCTTCGACTCAAAAGCGACATTGCAACATTAGCGAGTCCTCATGAAGAAATCATGGAAGTTGGAGGAGCGCCATGAATGATGTTGAAAAGCATGTTCTTCATGATGCCAGCGACATCTTCTTCATTTGAGTCGTGGCCTTTGATGGGACTCATTGTCTTTGTCGAATTCGATAGGCAGTCCGAGGCACATACATCAGTTCCTTGACGAGAATTTGGTTCGAGGGCTGCCCACAGCTAGCGGCTTCATGAGCACTTGCATATAATGATCGGTCAGCTCGCGGTCATTGTAGATGCAACGTGCACTTTCATGGGGAGGATCAAGAGGAAGGACACGAAGCAATTCGATTCTTTGGTGCCTTGTAGTGGGTGTTTTCCGTCATCAATCAAGCACCCATGAATTGACATCTTGACATCGCTTTGTGATATGCAAAGTGGCATAGAGCGAAGAATGAGTTCTTCATTCGATCCACGGATATCGGTCACGAAATTCAGCGAGCCACACATCGTGAATAACTCGGGGCTGGCTCGAAGCATGGTAGTGATTCCATATCCACATGAGGAATATGCTCATGGTCAAAGATCTTGTCCTTGTCAAATAGCGAGGAATAAAAGTTTGCTTGGTAGGAGTCGAGCGTCTTTTCCTCATGCGGCGAGTCATATGGATTGTGGCGATGAAGAACACATGCTCGGAAAAAGTCCTCAGCCTTGAATTTTTGCTTGCTTGAGCGGATTCTTGGTTTGGGCGGAGGAATATCAATGATTTGCGGCACAACCTCGAGAATCGCGATCTCGGGTGCTTGATCGAGAATTTCTGGTTCCTCTTCTTGTGCAATTTAGGGATCAACAACGGGTTCTTGACACTAAGCGGCTGGAATTTCTTCATGAGCAGACGATGTGGGATGAGTTTCTTGAGCCCAATTGAGCAGTTGTGGCGGGGGCTGAGGTACTTGTTGAATAGGAGTGAAGAGAGGAGTATTTGGATCTTGACTTTCCCAAAAGTCATCGTTCATCCTGGTGTAGTGCATCCAATATCACGTCTTCATCTTCTTTTCAATTTCCTCAACACCAGCCTCTTGGTGTGGTGAGGCATGGGTGAGAAGCATTGGCGGTGAAGGAATGCTTCCACTTCAATTTCTTCATCAAAGCTGTTACGAGGTAGCAGATTGATTATCTTCATCGAGATCCGCTTGGGATCTTGTAGTCTTCTCCATAAGAACAATTTCCTTAGGCGACATGGAGGAAATGGGAGCGGCATCAATGGGATTTTCAATCGAGCTGGTCATTGGCTTCATTCTCTTCGCGGACGAGGAATTTGGCCTTGGTGATGCCTTTCTCTTCTTCACTGCAGACTTGTTCTGCGGCCTTTGTCTTCTTCACTTCATAGCGAAGGAAGGATTGGAGTTGGTGTTGGTGCGGGAGGAGCTAAGGGCGTGGTTGAGTTTCTTCAAGCGCAGCCCAGTGCGATTGCCCTGATCTCTTGATTTCTTGAGCGCGCTAGTGGATGCCACAGGAATTTCTTCAGCGGTGGAATGGAGTCATCAGCCACGGAACTTATTTTCATCGGCCGCTGAGTCATCGGCGATCTTGGTATGTTCTTCAGCTGAGTAGAGTCTTGACTGAGATTTTCTTGTTGTGATGGGGCTGCGCGGTTGTCATTTCTTCGTCAAATTGGCGAATCTCACCTTAGCTCCTTGCCAATCAGCATTATAAGCATCGAAATCCTTCTTTGAGGGCTTGGATTTCAGATTGAGCTTTGAGAAGTTCTTGAAGTCGAGTTGACAATGTTCTTTCTCGAAGCTTCTCCTTTACGGCTTGTGCTCTCTTTATTTCACGAGCCTTTTCAAATTTCCATTTCTCTTGGCGATGAAATGGTTGAGCATATGACTTTGACCGAGTCGATGGCGGATCGGTATGGGAGTGTTTGGATCTGATGCCATAGGTCGATGAAGTCAGGATCTTCTTGGATCAAAAGCGAGCACATTTGTTCCTTTGGCTCTAGCGGCCTTTGTCGGTCTGTCTCGATGATTTCTGCGAGTTCTTCATCAAAGCTTCGTCATCGGAGGAGCGTTGAAGGCAACTTGTTTCTTTCGAGGACTTGGGCGAGGACGCGTCTAGCGAGTTGCTTTTGTCTTGGCGAGTGGGGCTGATGAGGACATTGGTGCGGTGAGGAACTTCTTTGAGACACGAAGCAATCGAGAAACCACAGTCCTTTGACATGTAGCGGATGCCGCGGAGTTGAGGACTTGGAGGAGCTGCTGAGGATTTTGAGGAAGCAGCTGCGATCTAAGGAATTTCTTTGAGGTAGGTGAGGCTGGGCCGTGAAGGCGCTGATGGTGAAACACTTGGCTTGCGACGAGCTTCTTTGGCATTGATTTCCTCGGCTTGACCCAGTCTCGTGGCAGCGACAGCGGCGAGAATCCTCATTGAATTTCCTCACTGCCTCCTTGGCTGTCTTGCCAATTTGGCTTGGCGCTGGACCATTCTTGGGAAAGTCTTCACCACGCTTGATCTTTGGTGGGATCGTGACTTGGCGGTGCCAAAGGAGCTCTTGGGCATGGAGGGTTTAAGGCGAATTTCTTCATGTACTTGGGAGTAACATAGCGATATTCCCTCCATTCTCGTGCCCATCTTCGTTCTATCCTCTGGATCGCACTTTCGCTGATTTTTAGTCTCCTTGCCAAACTTGGCTTCATCGGTGTCACGATAATCTTTGTAAATTTCATCGAGGGAATCTCAAAAGCGGTCATGACCTCCGGTTTCTTTCCTCCTTCACGTGGTCTCTTGCCTTACGCCATTTTCTTGAGATGAGGAATTTGAACTATAGAGCACTCTGAAGAAGTATGCAGATTTTCTTTGAGAGCAGCTTGCAAATGAGTTAAGTTGATGAGAAGCTAGTGATTCAGCGCGGACATGAGTACTGTGAGCGAGTGTAGGTGCGAGGAATTTGGAGAGGTCATATCGTTCTCGGAAGATTTTTCAAAAGGAACAAGTTTTGAGAATTTGACAGTTGAGCCTTGAGGAATTTCACTAAGCGTTTAGTCTTAGGTTCGAGTTGTCTGATTGAAAATCCACACAATTGAGGAATCTTGAAATGAATGCTTAGAGATAAATCAAGAGCATATAGTGTGTGAGGTGTTTATATGTGAAGATTTGAGAACAAAACACCTTTGAAGATTTTCGAAAGATTTGAGAATCAAAGTGAGTAATAAAATGACTTTTAATTACGAGCCGAAGAACACGACGAGCAGTGAACCGTGGTGAAGTTTGTCACGTTAGATCTCCGGCCCTAACTTGGCGAGAGGAGGCGGCTCTGGCGGCGGAGTGAAGATTTTCAGCGATGGCCTTGAGAAATACTGATGGCGGCGAGGTCGAGGCAGTGAAGCTCTTCCTCACCGGCGGCGATGGAGTAGCGGCGGCGCTAGGGTTTGAGAGAGCTCGGCGAAGATAGCGACCAGCGGAGTAAATAAAGTAAGGAAGGAGAGGGTTATTTATAGCCACGGTGAAAAACTGTTCTCGAAGATTTTGGGACGAACATGCCCTGCCCTTTCTCCTTCACGCAACATGTGTCACCCACGTCTTGTCGCGAGATGAGATCGTGTAAGATCGTGGGTGAATAAACTAATGTATCGTGGGAAGCGGAGCGGTTTGGCGGTAAAACCAAAAATCTGGATAAGATTTGTTTTAAAATTTAGTTACATAATTTCTTCATTTATCAAGGACAGTGAAGACTTTGAAAGAGTTTCAATCGAGCAGCACATGAAGAATTTGTAAATAGATTGGGTTGAGTATAGCATAGAGGGGAAGAGTCCGATCACATTCACTTAGCGGAAATCACAACTTGAAGAAATAGCAATAAGTGAATCTTGTAGAGGACATAAACTCATATATATATATATATAGCCAATGAAGAAAAATAGCGGAAACATTGAAGATTTTGCAAAGTTGAAGAATTTGAAAAAGCGAAGAGTTTCAAAAATGAGGAAAAACTCAAATTGAAGATTTTCAACTTTTGTGGTGGCGTGACCCACGTATATAAGAATGATGATTTAGGACACGGCGTACAATTGTCGTGGGTTACGAGAATCAAATTCTTCATTAAATAGTTAGAATGTTATTCTTCATTGATTGAAGAAAAGCGTTTCTTCATGTGTTGCACATCTAAGTCATCAATTACGCATAAGGGTTAGGATGTGTGTCCTTTTCAAGAACATTGAAGATTCTAAGATATTTAGCTCACACATAACTTGCTAAATTTCTTCTCATCCAAGGGCTTAGTGAAGATATCAGCTAGCTATTCTTGATCTTCACATGCTCGATGGAGATGTAAGCCCTTCAACACATGATCACGAAGAAAATGATGGCGAATCTGGATGTGCTTAGTCTTGAGTGCTAAAGCTGGGTTGTGAGCAATTTTGATGGCACTCTCATTGTCGCGAGAGGAGAGGCACATTCTTCACGTTGGCGCCATAGTCCTTGAGGTTTGCTTCATCCAAGCGATTGAGCCTGACATGAGCCAGCAGCAATGTATTCGCTTCAACCGGTGAAGACGATGATCTGTGATTCTGTTTCTTCGAGGACCAACGGACCAAAAGATCGTCAAGGAAATGACAAGTGCGGATGTTGACTTGCGGTCCACGATCACCGACATAGTCAGTCAGAATATCAATGAGATCAAAAGCGAGCCCTTGGGGTACCATAATCCTAGTGTTGGTGTGTGAGCTAGATATCGAAGAATATGTTTCACGACCTTATGGTGTGATTCCTTGGTGCATCTTGAAATCGGGCACATATGCAAACACTAAGCATTATATCGGCCTAGATGCACATAAGTACAATAAAGAACCAATCATGGGCGGTATACCTTGTGATCGAAGTCAATACCATTTTCATCGATTGCATAGATGGCCATTTGTGGGCATAGGAATTTTAGCGCCTTTGCAATCTTGCATGCGAATTTCCTCGGTACATCTTTGAGGTATTTCTCTGAGATATGAATATGCCATTTCTTTCTTGTGAATTTGAAGACCTAAGAAAAATTTCAATTCTCCCATCATAGACATTTGATATTCTTCACTCATCATATAGGCAAATTCATCACTATATCGTTGGTTAGTACAGCCAAGATAATATCATCAACATATATTTGGCACACAAACAGTTCACCATCATATGATTTAGTAAATAGAGTAGGGTAGAGTGAACCGGGTGTGAAGCCATTCTTCACGAAGAATTCCTTCAATGTGTCATACCACTTGGGGGCTTGCTTGAGAGCCATAGAGGGCCTTATTGAGTCTGAAGACTTTGTCGGGATTCTTGGGATCTTCAAAACACAGGGGTTGAGCAACATATACTTCTTCCTCAAGCTTACCATTGAGGAATGCACTTTTCACATCCATTTGATATAAGATGATATCATGATGGTTAGCATAGGCAAGTAAAATCTGAATAGCCTCAAGTCTAGCAACAGGTGCAAAAGTTTCATCGAAATCAATTCCTTGACTTTGTGTGTAGCCTTGAGCTACTAGTCGATGCCTTATTCCTCACCACAAGGCCATTTTCATCTTGCTTGTTGCGGTAGATCCACTTGTGCCAATGATATTATGCTTGCGAGGATGCAGGCGATTGATCAATTCAGGACATTGTTCAACTCGAACTGATGTAATTCTTCTTGCATAGCTTTGAATCCACTCCGGCTCGAAATGCTTCATCTACCTTAGTGGGCTCTGAGATAGAGACAAAAGCATAGTGCCCACAAAGTTAGATAAGTGTGAAGCTTTGGCGTGTGAGAGGACTGGTGCGCTAATGTCATCGATGATCTTCTCCACTTGCACTTCTTTTTGCAGCAGCGTGGATGAGTGGGCTGTCATTGTGAGGATTTTGATCAGCATTTTCTTGACACCATTTTCCTCATCATGTTCTTGGTGCATCATTTCGACATTCTTCACGAGCGAGGAATGAATTCTTGATGATTCTTGATGGGAATGACATCCTCGGTTGCCTTGAGCTTGATAGCATCCTCGGTGCTGGTTCATCTAACACGAAGGTAGGTGCTCTCTTTGCGAGCCATTAGTTTCATCGAACCGCACATCTCTGATGTCGACAATCTTGTGAAGAACAATGTTGAAGACTACTGTAGGTGTCTGAGTCCTTCGTAACCAAGCATAAAACCTTCATGTGCTTTCGGTGCAAATTTAGAGTTGTGGTGAGGATCTCTAATCCAACATTTAGCACGAAGACTTTGAAATAACTCACATTGGGTTTCTTGTCGGTGAGGAGTTCATAAGCAGGTCTTCTTGAAGAATTTGTGAAGATATACTCTGTTGATTATGTGGCGGGCATTATCAATTGCATCAATCGAAAATCTTTGAGGCGTTTTGTATTCATCAAGCATAGTGCAAGCCATCTCAACAAAGTTACATTCTTGCGCTCCATGGCGCCATTATCTTTGAGGAGTATAGGGGCAGATAACTCATGAGTAATACCAAGTTCATCAAGATGAGCATCAAGACCAGAATTCTTGAACTTCGGTTCCATTATCACTTACGATGTGCTTGATCTTCACACCAAGTTGGTTGAAGCCCTCGAGGAAAATCGTTTGAAGACTTCACGCACTTCATGTTTGTAAGTAACAATGTGTACCCATGTATATCGAGAATAATCATCAACAATGACAAAACCATATAAAGATGCATCATTAGTATTTGCTGAATAATGATTAGGTCGAAGAGGTCCATGTGAAGCAATTGAATGGGCGGGTAGTGGTCATGATAGTCTTATTTGGATGCTTGGCCTTGGTCATTTTTCGGCTTCACATGCTCCGCATAAGTGATCCTTGAGAATTTGACATTCTCAATGCCAATGACATGCTTCTTCTTTGCAAGCGTGTTCAAATTCCTCATGCTGCATGACCAAGTCGTCGATGCCATAGCCATATACGAAGCTTTTGCTAGTAAACACCACGGCTGGTTGTGGTCACTGTAGAAAATCAACAATATCTGAGATCTCCTCTCCTAAAGCCTTGAAGACTTTGGAATTTTCAGCTTCCAGAATCACAACACAGCCGATATTTGCGAAGACAACAACCATATCAAGATCACAAAGCATTGAGGCCGACATAAGATTGTATCCTAAGGACTCAACAAGCATGACTTTGTCCATGTGCTTATCCTTAGAGATAGCAACCTTACCAAGACCCAATACGACTTTTGCCTTTGTCGGCAAAAGATGATATGCTTGGTGGCGGTGATAAGGAACATCCATCAATAGATTCTTGTCACCATCATGTGATTTGTACATCCACTATCGAGGACCCATTCGGTGGTTTTGGGTTGATCATCCTGCGGATGAATTAGTGTAACTTACAATCTCATATGCTTCATGGATGAAGAATATGATATCAAGTTCATCGAGATGAATTTCATCAAGCGATAAGCAGATATAGCGGTATGAGGACATGTGAAATGAAAGTTCATTTCATCATGATTACGCTGCGTCCTTTCGAGCATTTTGTCGGGTCTGACAAATTCTTGAGACGTTAGAACACGTCTGGAGACTGACCCTGCGAAGAGATTTAGTTCTTTTCTTCACCACCCACATACGGAGGGTGGCAAAGAGTTCATCATCCTGCGAGCACCATGTGAGAAAAGTGGCAAAGATGCCAAACCATTTAAGCTTAGCATGAGAGGGGTTAGGGTATGCATATGAATAAGCGAGTAATTCTTGAGGACTTATGAACATAATGGTTTGAAGAATAATGCACATATTCATAGCCCTTAGTTCTACCTGCGAGACGAGTTGTTAGCACGATGGTAATCATATGAGGACTTTGATCCGGATGAAATTTGATCCATATGAAGAATTTGGTCCGTATGAAGAATTTGATCTGGGGTTCTGTTCTTCATAGGTGGTGTCATGAGGACATTCACGAAGACTTTCAACACAGCTTTTGGGAACCAGATTTTCTTCATAGGGAACCGTTCTGCGATTAGTGCCAACATATCTAGCAAATACTTCACCATTCGATTTTTGAGCAGTTTATAGTTGAGTCAAATGACTCATCGGAAGAATGAGAGATTCACATGTAAAGCGGATAAGTTAGATGGATCAGCTGGAGGTGCCCTTGCAGCAACCCATGAGGTTTTGGGATCTGCTCGGGTTTCCAATATGTTCCATCGGCATTGAGTTTCCTCTCAAAGGCAATACCCTCTTTCCTAGGGTTTGTTGAGGATCGCTTTTGAGCACATCACAAAGTGTCGATGCCCTTAGAGGCTTTTGTACATGCCTCTCATGTACAATTCCTTCATCCTGCATTGTCGATTGATACTAGCAATGTCCTCGGATGAGAAATTAGTGATAGCGTGACGGATGAAGAATTTGTAACATTTGAAGCATTTGAACATTGGTGAAGAATTAGCGATTCACGTTCAATGCACTTTAAGCATGGAAGAACAAATTCTTCACGAAAAGCGATTTGTTGAGCTAGTAATGAATCGCTCCTTACGAAGATCTTCATAACACACCCTTAGCTTTTCAAGATCTTCCTTTCTTTGAATAGCTTCAAGAAAGCTTCTCATGATCTTGCTTTTCTTGAAAAATTCATAAGAAAGTTTCCCATGATCGGACAAAGAGAGAGTTATGATGACCTTGAAGGTTATCATACTTAGGTGAAGTCTCTGAAGATTTTCGATCGGGGCTTTAGTGCGATCCATTTCTTTACCCAACATATCATCACTTTTATCTAGCATGTTTGAACCTTTTCAAGAGCCGTTGTTGTTTCACAGCAATTTTAGCAAGTTTAGAGTAGCTAGGCTTGGGATCCTCATCGATTCATTCTCATTAGAATCGGAGGGTTGTATTTGAGTACCTTAGCTCCTTTTGCCATGAAGCAATAGGTGGGGCGTAGCCATCATTATCTTCATCGGGCTTGTCGGTGGAGTCGGTTTCTTGATGTTGAAGATGGACTTCTTGTGGCGATGCTAGCATGACGAGACTTCGCCACACCGGACTTAGATTCTTGATTCCTCCTCTTCATCATTTTCCTCGATTCAACTTGAGTCCATTTCCTTGCCAATGAATGCAGAGCTTTCTTGGGCTGCCCTTCTTGTGAGATGAAGACTTTGAGGGTTTTGATGGCGAAGATTTTGATGATTTCTTCTTCTTCTTCATATCATCGAAGCTGTAATCCTTGTATTTCTTCTTCTTCATTTCCTTTTCCCTTGAGGACAATCTTGAATATAGTGACCGAGCTTCTTGCATTTGTGGCAAAGTCTTCTCTTGTAGTCCTTTGGATGAGAATCATTTCCTCTTGAGGGTTTTCCAGCGACCACGTCTTGTGAACTTGGAATTTCTTCTGCGCGAGCTAGATCTGGCTCGATTCTTGAGGATCACCAAAGGCTACTACGAGAATCCTCACATTGAGTCAGGACACAACCTTAGCCTTGAGGCACGTGGTTTGCCATAGTTTGAGCCATAGAGATCTCTCTTTTTAGCAAGTGGAACTTCGTGAGTGTTTAGCCTTTCGAGGATATCGGCGAGGATCAGCGACTTGTAGTCGGCCGTTCTTGTATCATCGATCCAGTATCAAATGAGGAATCAAGCGATCTCGGCGGTTTCTTCACAACTTCATGATCGGTGATGTCAGTGCACGAGGGCTTGAAGCTCATTTGAGATTCGATGAGGCGATCAAAGGTTTGTTGGACATTCTCATTGTCGAGTCTTTTAAGCGGTTGAAGAGATTCGAAGAACATCGACTTGAGAGTCCGCTGAGTTGAAACTCCTTCATTTACTTTGGACACCTATCCCGGATAAACAGCGGTTTCCAGCACTCACTCTTCCATCTTGTCCTTTGCTCGGATGGCCAAGATGATATTCTTCGCTTGAAATTGAGTTGTTTGAATCTCTTCACATCGGTGGCGGTCGGTGTTTGATGTGAGGAGGACACCATTTTCCACAACATACGAGAGATCATTGTCAATTGCCTCAAGATGCATTCGCATCTTCTTCTTCGATAGGGGTAGTCCATTCCATCAAAGGTAGGACACGGCCGAGATCTTGATCATACTGCGGTCGACATAACTAAAACTCGGTGGTTAAACCAAATCACACGGAACAAGGAGTACCTTGCTCGATACCAATTGAAAGTCGTTATATCGACTAGAGGGGGTGAATAGCGATTTTTAGAATTCTTCACTAAGGAATTTCTTTGGTGAAATTCCTTAGCGAAAACTACTTATGATGGAATATGTACTCGAAGTAAACATAACGAGGATACACACATAGTCGGCATGATGAGATGAAGACTAAAAAAGCAATCGGAAAGCGTAAACACGGGATAGCAAGATGAAGACAAAGCGGTGAAGAAATTGAGGCGAGGAATTTGTGAAAGTCTTGATCAAGTCTTCTGCCTGAATATGAACAACATTCAACATAGTAATGAGGAAATGAAAGAGTTGAGGAAATAGAACTAGTCGGTTGGTGAAGACAATGATTTGGTAAACCGGTTCAAGCTGCTTGTCTCGATTGTACATCTGGTTGGGCAATTTGAGTATTTAAACTCGAGACACAGATCCGGACACCCGTCTCACGAGCGCAACTTCGGGACACCCGATCCTCACCGTATTCTCCTTGAACTAAGACCCACGAGCCTCGTCCAATCACTCGTGGTAAGTCTTGGTGACTTTCAAACCTTCAGACTTGGTCACTCGGCGATCCACAATTCCTCTTGGATGCTCTAGACCTTGGGCCTAACAAATGCGGAAGCCACAGTCTTCAAAGGTAACAAGCGTTGGATCCACGGGATCAATTTCTTGATGATGCTCAATCACTTTGGGTTTGTGGGGGTTTGGTTTTGGGATTTTCCTCACTTGATGATTTTCGCTCAAAGTCCTCGGAGGATGGGTTGCTCTCAAATGACAAGTGTCAAGTTCTCTCGGAGCAGCCAACCAGCTAGTGGTTGTATGGGGAAGCTATTTATAGCCTAAGGGCAACTGACATGATAAGACATAAATGCCCTTCAATGATATGACCGTTAGGTGGATAAGATATTTTGGGACAGCCAGGCCCAGCGACAGTAGCGATCGGAAATTTGACTCTCAAATTCCTCGGGGCTATCATGTTCCTCCTTTGTGTAGGCAATTCGCCTTTGGCGAATTCCTAACTCCTCGGAGTCGAGCAAAGTCATCGGTGACGGAAGAACTATGTCTACATCCTTTGAGGAAATTGGTGAAGCGGTATGAGATTTCAATGGCTTCACTCGAAGGGATTGGTAGGTTTAGGATTTTGAGTTGAGCATCACATGGAAATTTTTCCTTAGTATTTCCTCGACCCCCTTTTGATGCGGTGTTTCCTATGACTCAAGAAAGAAAATGAAACTCGAAAACAAAAGTCTTCACTTCATATTCCTCGAATGAATATCAAGTCTTCAAGGTCACACAATTTCTTCACTTTCAAAGTCTTGAAAGTCTTCATAATATCAAAGTCTTGATCGAAGAACTTCATTTTTAGAAGATCGACTTTCTCTGTAAATATCAAACTCCTCATAGACTTATAGACTGTGTACACTCACAAATGCATCGAGTTACTTAACCTATAAGTCTTCAATACACCAAAATCACTAAGGGCACTAGATGCACTTACATAGAAACACCTTATAATCACCCATTTACGTTGTGGCGTTTGGTAGCACACAAAGTGTTCCTATAGTAGCAGCGGGTTGCATAATCTCATAGTCATAGGAACATGTATAAGTCATGAAGAAAGCAATAGCAACATACTAAGCGATTAAGTGCTAAGCTAATGGAATGGGTCAAGTCAATCACATAATTCTCCTAATGATGTGATCCCGTTAATCAAATGACAACTCATGTCTATGGCTAGAAACTTAACCATCTTTGATTCAACGAGCTAGTCAAGTAGAGGCCTACTAGTGACACTTTGTTTGTCTATGTGTTCACACATGTATCAAGTTTCAGGTTAATACAATTCTAGCATGAATAATAAACATTTTTCATGAAATAAGAAAATAAATAATAACTTTATTATTTGCTCTAGGACATATTTCCTTAGGTCTCCCACTTGCACTAGAGTCAATAATCTAGTTCACATCATCATGTGATTTAACACCAATATTCATATCGTATATGATTAACACCCATAGTTCACATTGTCATGTGACCAACACCAAAGGTTTACTAGAGTCAATAATGTAGTTCACATTGCTATGTGATTAACACCCAAAAGAGTACTAAGGTATGATCATGTTTTGCTCGTGAGAGAAGTTTAGTCAATGGAGTGCATCACATTGAGTCGTATGTATTTGCAAATATTCTATGTCTACAATGCTCTTGCAAGCTATTCTAATAATTGCTCACTTTCAATATGTATCCAGATTGAGACTTAGAGTCATCTGGATTGGTGTAAACTTGCATCGGCGTAACCCTACGACAGACCTTTTTCACCTCCATAATCGAAACATATCCTTATTTCACTAAGGATAATTTTGACCAATGTCTAGTGATCTAC